>JAUMHH010159006.1:0-17920 GCA_032359455.1 Chlamys rubida | reverse complement strand
CGGAAATTGTGATACTGTCTCCCTACATTGGATTTTCAACTAGGGATGTACTTCCTATTTCCGTTTAGCAATACACTACTTTGACCTTAATTAGAATAATAATTCTACCACCTTATGAACTGAGCCATAGTCGTCTGGGGTAAATAAAAAAAGAAAACCCCTCAATAAACAATGTATATTCATTCGGTATCCAGCACTCATTTAGGAATACAGTATCATAAATTTTGATATATTTAAAAAAAAAAGTCATTTGATTTAAGCTTGGTGTTTAGTCCACCAAAACTAACTTCTGGTCCAGATTCTCCAAATTATCCTATTGGTGGCGATTCCCCCGATTACCATAGTTACCTCTTCCTCTGCCACGAGAATATTGTTTGCCACCTCCTGGGTAGGTAATGTTGTTCAGAGGTACTGACGTGTACTGCCTATCATGACCTGACTGGGGCTCCTCGTATAGCTGACAATGTATGTAAAACTTGTCACGTACAAAGAAGGCTTTTTTGTCAGCTTCTCTGGTAGATGTGCAGAGAGGCCGAAGCCTTTTCCTGAAATCACGAACTTCTTTGGGAAGTTGATCGGATATACGAAAGCTGGAGTCCCTCAACTTTTTGGGTGCTAGTTAACGAACTTATTCCTTCTGGTCTCTTAATTTGAAACTAACGACATGGGTCGAATTTTGCTGACAGACTTAGGGCCAATGTCAAACAGGTAGAAGTGTATAGCTTAAAACGTATTCACTATAAATTAACACACATCACTGAACAAACATGTCCTGAAACTTAGACCTACAGGATTCTTATTCCTTTTAATATTCAAATTATGGCGATATGACGTTGACATTATGTTGCAAAGATAGAGGATACCTTTCATGGAATCGATATCACTTCTATAGCAAATAAGGAAATGTGTGGATTTACTATTTTGTTATCGTCAGTTAAAATTGTATTTTCATGAAGCATGACTTATTTTCTGCCTAAATTAGCTGCAAATATAGAGGATACCGAAGTGTCAATAAAAAACCGTTAACCACAACTAATTTTAATACAGGTCATATTTTATTCGACAAATAAAGATATTATCAAGTTTCCATTAATTACATTTAAAGAGACTACGCGCGATGACCTTTTCCACCTGAAGCGTCCGCCGTGTGTAATAATGGAATTCTATAAATATAAATGAAGAAATTAAAACTGAAGCATGAAGGAACTCATCCTTTTCGTACTTCCTGATTTACTCAACATAAAGGACCATATTATTCAATCAGGTAGCTCAAAATATCCCCACTTATACCAGGAAGGAAAACATTACCTAAAAATGAACAATACCAGGTAGTGCTGACAGAACATTGTATTGTGTGTTCAAGACCTATTGGATGAATGAAAGAGAACAAAGGAGATAATTGTAATTCCGGTATTGTATTTCAACCAATATTTACTGGGTTTTCCTGTGTGGGTGTCATTATTGATGTTATTGAATTCTTATATAGAAATACATTATATGTCTGTGTTAATTCAATGAAATATTAAGAAAATAATAAGGAATTAGTTATTATAAATGTTCTATTCAGCATGTACAAAGCGGATAAAAAAGTCAGCCAAAAACGTATTGAATTGAAAATGGTTTAACTATAATGTATATAAACTTATAAGTAAATATATCACCATAATGAATTAAACAGACTGAGCTTTATTTCATAAAGTTTTTTTTAGATTTTATTTACTGCGTTTCAACGGGCCATTAATTTAATTAAATTTGCTAATGTGTGGGTTAATGTAAGAAATCCTCATTCTGTGGAGTATTCATCTGGTTATATATAAAATACGTACTGTATACCACCCTATGTATCCCTACCTACACTGTTCATTACCTTGCTAATCATCACTGGTATGTACTGTACATCTTACGTAATGATAATTATAACTCCATTTTCTTGTTAAACAGATTGAAATGGTGATCGTCAATAACATTTGATATACCGAAGATTGTCTGATTAATCGGGAGTCCTATCGTCCTCACCGCTCAATTGAAGTTATTTAACCACGTACTGCTTATCATATTTAAAATAACCACAGTTTTTAGTTTTGTACGGTACAGCTATCAGACTTTAATCTGAGGGGAAATTTTGAATATTATTAAACTTAAGATAGAATTATATTGGTTATATATTTGTTACGAATCTTGAACAAAAACGAATTCTATATTTTCATCCAGAATAACCTCTCATATCATTTGTCAAATGTCGAGAGTTAAAACATCAGCTTGAACAAAAAGAATATTTACACAGAGTTAAATACAATAGTATATATTTAGAAATGGGACACACACTATGACGTACAAAGCCTGTGGAAAAACACACGATGACGAGTTTGTACAATAGGGATCATATAACAGTGAAACACTCCGTTAGTAATCTAAAATGCGGCCTTTTTTGCCTTACAATTTCGCAATACTATTGTCATTGTGGTTAGGTATTTAAATTCAATCTATGAAGCGTAATAGACATTTATATATGTGTTGTAAAAAGAAGTAAATTTATAGCCAATCAATGGGTTGATCGAACATACCAGACGAACAACATTCAAGTGTACAAGGTTAATGAACGAGCAGCCATACATTATAAGGACTTTGTAGCCCTGCTATCGGAGGGTGTAATATACATATGCAATGACCAAGGAAAGCATTATGTATTCTGTAAGTGTTATTTTACTGTTCCTTGCATCATACTCCATAACTGTAGAGAATGTGGTGACCTACGAATCATGGCGCCTGGAGAACATGACAGATCTCTTCTGTCCGGACAGTTGTGGTCAGGATACCGAGTGTTGTGCATGTGAAAACAAACGATCATGGGAACTTGAAGGCCAAGTAGTAAACCTCCATGTTAGATATACAGATATCCAAGGATCATCTATCGTTTACATTCATTGGGACGATTTGAATTACAACCATTCCAGACTATCTCACGTTAACGGACGCTTACGGAAACTTCCAATGAATATATGCAGTTTTCCATCAATTGTGGAAATAGTACTTGACAACAATGAGATAGAAAACCTTGACGGAATTAACTGTCTCTCCAATCTGGACTCCCTCTTCTTAACCCACAATAATCTGGAAATAATACGAAAAACAACATTCCAAAACTTAAAACATTTACGTAATCTGTATCTCGGCAACAACAAAATCGCAAACATTGAACCAAATTCCTTCAGTCTTAGTGGCGGTCAGTACATCCTTAATATTGACGTTTCCAGCAATCAACTTGAATCTATTGACGTAACAAATTTCGCTCTTAAAGCATTCTGCAAAATATCATATTCAAATAACAGAAAAATGCTTAAAATCGCAAACAAGCTGGATATCAAGACAGCGTTCGACGAAAAAATCGGATGTGGCGGTGAAATCGAATTCGAAAATTGCTCCTTACATAGTTTTTTCAACTATTCTGATTTCGGTTTAGATGCGTGGAATAAGATATATAAGAATTTGGATATTTCCTTGTCTATGATCAGTGATCAACTGACGTGCGACTGTAACGTGGCCGAGCTGTTTTCTGGCGGCACTACCATTGCATCCATGACCAAATTTTGGCGGGAGATGAAAGATTATGTTTGTGAAAGACCAGACGAATTAAAAGGTGCTAACTTGATTAACATTTACAAGACAAATCCAACAAAACAGGATCTCCTGATATGCAACATTACAGACTCCTGTCCAAGAAAGTGTCATTGTTTTAACCAACCTAGTCACGACCGGGTTGTTGTTGACTGTCAGGGACAGAATCTTAAAACAATGCCGGAACATCTGCCGTGGGGGAACGGGGACAGATTGGAACTCCTTCTGGCGGGAAATGATATTCAACAGATGGAAGACAGACCATACCTAAGTCGTGTAGCGGAATTAGACCTTTCTGGAAATCCACTCTCACACATCTCTGAAATCGCAGCATCAACTTTTCCCGACGATGCAAAGCTGAATGCAACAGGAAATAAATTGTCGTCACTACCACGTCATTTTCAGAACAGAAATCCCATTTATCTTTCGTTAGGAGATATTTTTATTACGTGTTCCTGTGAGGATCTGTGGATGAAAACTTGGCTTTCGTTTTATCATGAAGAAGAAAGTCACACCTCCTACATATGTCAGAACTTGGGAGGTAAAGACATCATGGTCGCTGATTTCACGTCGTTAGATTGTTCCCCGGACACTTCAGAACTGAACATCATTCTAGGAAGCCTTACATGTTTAGTAATTATTATCATAGTGTTTATTATAGGCCGTTTGTTTTTGTTTCATGAAATATACATTATATATCGCCGTAGACTTCGTCGTACAGTGAGGTCGCGGGAATTCGACTATGATGCATATATATCATTTTACGACGAGGATGACCAACAGCGGAAGTGGATTTTGAGGAACCTGGCCAAATATTTGGAAACACGCGGATATAACTTATTCATTCCTGTACGGGATGCTGACCTCGCCGTCGCTAGAGACGAATACCTCAGGAGTAGAATACAGACGAGTAGAAATTTTATTGTCATTCTATCGGAAAAATATTTCAGTCAAGACGGAGATGGAACGGAAATAACACAACAAGCATTCACTCAATTTGAATTCAACATAATATGGAGACGCTACAGAACTGACATGCGACGGAATTTGATCATTATTAACTTCGATAACTTGTCAGCCAGCGATATTAAAAACCGTTGGGTAAAAGCATGTTGTCGAGTTGGTGAAATAGAAGATTTTACAGAACGGCAAGGCCTTCTCATGGAAATCATTGAACGGAAAATGTCTCCACCTTGCGGAAAGGATAACGAAGCCGATACCGATGAACTTCCTACCCAATGTCGGTATGATTTTAATGCCAGACCTGTATTCGATGGAGAAAAGTAGGTGTCTAACATAAGTTAATATGAAGGTTCTATGTCGTATCCGTTTTATTTATTTATTTGTGCATTTAGGTCATTAAACGACTTCATGTTGTATAGGATCGTGATGAAAAAGATCTTCAGTGCATTCTTTAATATAAGTTGGTATGTTGACAGTTTTACTAGGGATTTTTCATCATATGATATTTTTATCCATATGTTAAAATAGATGTTGTCGGAAAATTACAATGAAATATTGAAATTTACTATGCTGTACCGTCAATATATAACGTTATTGTATTTTTTTAATGAGGCGTTATATGAGCGTTACCATAAACGTTTCATTTAAAAATATTATCAGATAGTATTACTACAAAATGTTAGCCATTTCACTATGAGTTGTTTCATTATAAATAAAGTATCGCTGTAAAACCTTTATCTGAACAGTTGAACTCGTTAATCGATGCACTGAAAATGATTCCCGATCTTGTATTCGTAACTCTTGAATGTCGTTTCTAATAGTGATACAATAATTTCAAATTACAACATTCTTTTACAATGTAAAACGTGCCAACATGCTAGAAATGTTATTGTTTACATTACTGGAGCTCCTGTATAAAAATAACCGAATAATTACCATAAATTGAACTTGCATATATAATTTATTACAAAACAGGAAGTTTAGAATACGTAATTATATTTCTTAATGGGACATTTAAATGAACGCTACCATAGATGTTTCATTCAAAAATATAATTGGATATTATTATTACAGAACGGTAGCTGTGCTACTATGAGTTGTTTCATTATAAATTATATCGTTGTAAAAAAATACCTTAACAGTTGTTCTCGTTAAACGATGCTATGAAAACTATTCTCTAACTGATATTTGTTGAATTATAATGCCTTTTGTAATAGTGATACAACGTGTTCAAATCATAATCAATTCATTGCTATGTAGCACGTGCCAACATGCTAGAAATGTTATTGTTTAGATTACTATAGCGCAGGTAAAAAAAATAACCAAATACTTGTCATAAAGTAAACTAGCATACATAATTAATTACAAAACAGGAAGTTAAGAATACATTCAATATGTATGTGTTACATTATCAAGTTAAATGTACAACAATGTCAGACAGGGCTAGTTGTTAAAGTAGGATTAGCTTTACATAAAAATTGTATACAAAGTTTGGAAGTCTTGTCTTCCTACTTTGAGTCTTTGTTGCATTTTAAACTTTGCATTGCAATCTTTATGAAAGTATATCAGAAAAAGTTATGGTCATTATACAAGAATTCTGGTACTTTGTATCAATGAAATTCAATATCATCAACAATTTTACATCTATTGTTCAAGTGCCATCCCTTATATATCATGACATGAGCATAATTCTGACTACGTAGTTAAATATTATCATAGTTAAAAGATATTGCATCAAATTAATTCGTTTCATGTTCAATATAACTGTTGCAGACAATGATAGCAGATTAGAAAATTGAAAAGATTTAATAATAACATCAGAAACATTCGATAATGAATACAGATGCTCTCTTATTTATTGTTTTGCAGTTATACACAAATGATAACCCTTTTCTACATGAAAATAATTCAGGCAAAATTAATGAAAAAATAATCACAAGCAATACAGAGAAAGGAAATCCCCGTTTTATAGTATTAGCAGGTTAATTAAATTCACATAAACGTTGTAAGATTATGCTTTTGTTGTACCTCGAGCTAGAGCAGGACGATCCTATAAGTTTTAATCATACTTTCATAGATGTATATTTTTTCACAATGCATAAAAAACCCATTTAAATTAGTTTCAAATAGCGGCGGCGCTAACAACGCTGTTTTTGAAATCCCCAACATGTACTCAAATATTAACATGCTCCAAAGGACCAAATTTAAGTGTCATCCGGCCTTTATAAGTTAATAATTGTGCCCTTCCCCTTGAAAAAAAGGTGTCACCGTATAAAATAGTAAACCATGAAGCAAACGTGTTTTAGAAGATTTAATTTCAGTGTTCGAACAGTCTTTAAAATAACAATATCTACTGTATTATTACAGTTTATTGTCATTCAAATTTTAGAGAGATTTCGTTCACTGTGATCACAAAGAGTCAAGTCTGTAAGCAAATTGCAATGTTAACTCATCGAATACAACAAAGTACTGTAGATTTGTATATAGATACTGGAATTCTAAACGTAATTTTAAGAGATGAGAAATATTGTGTTAAGATAACTAATCCACAGCATTACCGTAGGACGTCCTTCTTTATAATGATGTGTTGGTATGATTTGTTGTCCTGTCCTGGTTGGCCACTCTTAAACAAAGAATTGAACAAGATGATTGTCTTTACGCCAGCCTACTTACTGTACTGCATGATATAAGCCATGGTCAAAATACACGACTACGCATACAAAAAATGAGCAGCATGGGTTACGCTAGTGTTATTTCATTGTATCCTGTCTCATACTTTGTAGCCGTTGAACGTGTGGTGACCTACATATCCTGGCGCCTGGAGAACATGACCGATCTCTTCTGTCCGGACAGTTGTCGTCAGGATACCGAGTGTTGTGTATGCGAAAACAAACGATCATGGGAGCTTAAAGGCCAAGTAGTGAACCTTGGCTTCACTATCAGTTCATCATTATCTTTTATTAAAGCTCATTATCAAACCATGTCTCCAAAATAATTATGTATTCGATTATTTGAATATTCTTACTTTGAAATGTTAGAATTTTTTTTTATATTACTGTCATTCATGCATAAGAAATAACAAATATTTCTCATAAAATATTTCTCATAATTCTATTTTCAAAATACATAGTTTAGATCTAACAAAATTGTCACATGACCCATATTTAATTTTGATGTACAATCACTCGGTTAGGGGCCATGGCGTTCATGAATGTATGATTACCTTAATACATTGTTAACTTATATTTTTTTAATGAAACTTTTCAGAAGTAGATAAACTCATTTACCTTTTTTTACTCTAATGCATAATGTGTTACGCTTTCCATTTTAGTTTCAATCTTTTTGAAAATATACTTGAAAATTGTCTTGTGTAAATTGGATGAGATGCTTTTAAGATTTTTAAAAACCTGCGTGAAAACTCCTACGATGTAGTGCTGTATTATCATCATATTTTTAAGAACAGTGACGGAAATGATTGGCATGGCCAGTATGGTACTTGAATAAATACTTCTACCCATCACAGTTGCATGTCCATCGCTGCACCGTCATGGTCCTGATTTCGTGACGTCACGTCGTTGTTGTCGTTTTGTATTTGGCAATGTCTCGAATTCACTTCAAAAATCTTATCTTCGGTTTGAGATTTCTCTGTCAACATCACAAAGCAGTGAAGAATATTTTAATCTATCAAGCAACAATTATCATTTGTACCATAAATGACAATTTTGCCTGTACTTTGTATAAATAGACTCAATATCACCTGTACTTTGTATAAATAGACTCAATATCACCTGTACTTTGTATAAATAGACTCAATATCATCAACATTGTTGTGTCATTTTTTTACATATTTTCCTATTTTTCGATTTCGATCGATATCACTCCGTATAAATATGGCAATACATGTACGTCAACTTTGTAACGTGTAACATACAGAGAAAGAAGACTGGCCTCACGTGGTCTAATATTATCATTAGTTGAATTGTGCTCCGTCAAGCAGGATTTTTTTTTCATTTTCAATTTAACTGTTTCAAAACAATACCAGCACCTTTAGAATCTTAGATTGTTTCAAAACAATACAGCAGGTATTCAATAAATCAGACCGAAATATTTTTAAATGCATGCACATAGTTTCTGATTTATGGTTTTGCGTTAATACTTACCTGTCTAACTACACAAAAACAAAGCATGTAACACACAGAATTCATTTAAAGTTAATGAAAACACTCAAACTATTTTTAAATCCCGATGTAACCTGATCCGTTTGATGGTTATCTAGCTAGCGTACTAGACCCCATCAGGGCTACTTATAATACATACCACTTCAATTCGTGTCAAATAGCTGCGGTGATAACAATGCCTTTTAGGAACCTACAACGTGTACTTCAAAGTCAACATGCCTGGAGTGCGTTATATCTTCATATAAACATTCAGGAATGCACTGTTACGATAAAGGGAGTGAAGTTTTGTATTTAAGAAGTCGTATCTCCCTCGAAAGTTGTTTTATTAAGACAATAGCAGAGGAAGATAATCTTCATTCTTTCAAAGGATATCAGTTATATTAACATATATCTAAGCGTCGCTGCAATCAAGGTGGCCTGAATATATGGCAAGCCAACTTAACATTTATTCAAGGAGCAATGTCGATCCTGTATTTCATCGAATTACATAAGATATCTTATATAGCATATGAGATATCTTATATACTATATAAGATATCTTATATCCTATATAAGATATCTCATATAGTATATGAGATATCTTATATAGTATATGAGATATCTTATATACTATATGAGATATCTTATATAGAAATTAAATGAGATGCTATATAAAATATCTTATATGCTATATAAGATATCTTATATCGTATATAAGATATCTCATTTAATTTTCTATGTAAGATATCTTATATAATTTTTTTGAAATACAGGATCGACATTGCTCCTTGAATAAATGTTGGCTTGCCATAAAAACATCAAAGAACAGCTGATTCTGTAACCTCTTATCGTCCTTACAACGCTGTTATACCTTTACGTCCTATATCAAAGAATCCTCCTGGTCATTATATTAATTACGAATGGCATGAATATTTACATGAACGAGAAATAAAACAGATATTAAAGAAGAAGTTAATTTATTGTTTGACGTTTATACGCGTCGGTTCTTCTGAGATGTAAGGACTTGTTTGCTGTTGCTAACCCAGCACAGCACGCAGCCTCTGTATCTAAGCCTACCTGTAGTTTTATCACAGGATGTTGCTCGTTCGTTTTAACACCGTTTTATGATTCCGAAATGTTTAGCTGTAAAATGTCCCATGTGAATCGTAGGCGAAAATTAGGAAAACTATTTGTTGTGATAACTATATTTTATTGCTCAGTTGATTCCATAAAGCTTGTGACTTACAAACACACCATTCCACCACATTATAAGCTTTTAATAAATGTATGAAAACTAGGAGCAAAATCTTTATTAATTCATAAAGATTAGTTTTCATTCTAATACCTTATTGGTTGTCTAAGCTCCATTTTATTTTAGTATAGAATTAGTAAAACGTTTAACTGTTATGTGTTTGTCAGGCTGATTAGTTTAGCTCAAACAAACACTCGCTTTTACTTGTACGTGTTCGTCAGATAAAATTCACTAGAGATAAGAAGAAATTAGAAAGCGTCTATTAAAAATTGTTTGTTTTAGATGCTGAATGCTGAATGCGCCATGTCGCCGTTTTGTCTTTTTACGACTAAATAGTGCTTCTTCAAGTCGAAATAATGACAGATTGGTGTCTTAAACGTTCCGAAACATATGTAGAATAGAGTCAGTCTATTTAAGTCTAAATCAACGAATTATAAGTATAACTGATGTGTGTCTACGTTTGACTACTTTAGTTTACACAAACAAGAAATCAATCGGACTTGTACGTGTTTTGTGAGAGTTCGTCTATATTGGTTCAAACAAACAATTAATTAGTGTATTTTGTGTATGTCAGGGTTCGTCTATAGCTGTTAATACACACGAGTAATCCCTGTAACACAAATAGGTTTGTTTGACGCCTCCAAGTAAGCATTGCTTTACACTTTACAGCTGCCATTGACCACGGAGAAAATTGGCGATACACGGAACGAACTCCGGTTATATTGATATTAGGCGCACAAGTCGGCGGCGGAAATTAGATGCAAACAAACGTTAATACAATCGTGTGATCAGCAACCGTGCAAGTCATGGGGAGGGGTTATGTATGGTCTTCCTTCCTGTTTAATTATTTACTCAATTATTAATAATTATGAACATCAAATACCGCACTTCTTAATTTACGAATTTATATAATGTGAATATCGCTCAACTGTTACTTTGCCATTTTCATATGAACTTATTTTCAGGGATGCTGTTATCGAAGTTGGCGCCACACAGCTGGTCACAAATGGCCCGTTGGTATTCAGTGCAAGAAGGCTGAACTGGGTACAAGGGTTAAATCTAATTCTACGTATAATGCTATAATATGTAGGAGGGAGAATGAACGCAAACAGTGCTGTTTTAATGGGGGCTTCTGGAAATTTTTAGATATGCCAATCTCGCCTTGAAATTGACTAAATACAGAACACATGCACTGGTGCCAGTAACCAGGACAATTTTCGCGACAGTGTTATGTGTTTCAGATTTTTGCAGTATGGTGATTCCGTGAACCCAGCGTGACAGATCATTTCTAAGCATATTGTCAAGGTCACTACTGTGGAACTGCATTGTTAACTTCAAGGTCATCATTGTTAACGTCAAGGTCATCATTGCCAGAACTTAATTGCTAACACAAGGGTTACACTGTTGGAAACATCTTGATTACTAGTATATAACATGTAATATGTCATTAAGAAAACCGATTAGTACAAAGCACTGAAGTTGTCTCGGTATTACGACTTAAGTATCTCATTATACAGAACTACGTCATCGCTGTATTATGTGTTAAGGTATCTCGTTAGTGTGCCTTATTGACAGTGTGCTCTTGTTTCAGTGGTGATGAAAAATAGCGTGCGTAGGGGAATTTACCTCTCACATTAGTCGTTTGACATGCTTACACTCTGTAATGTTTCTTTATATTACTACAACACATAACGTTATTTACAGCGTGCAGGAATTGAAAAGAAATCATTTCCACACAAAAAAGTAATGAAGATGTTAGGAACCTCGGGGGAGGACAAACATTAAAGCAACAAAGATGACCTAACTCGATAGCATCTCCTAGCCAAAGGGGGTACTTCCTTGTAACAAACACGACCTCGGGACTGTCACGAACCCAGCTAGCCCTTCACATGTTAGCTTCAAAGATGTTTTTATTGTCTGTGATGTAATAATCGCCTTATCGTCACTAGGGTGACGCACGTGAAACATGCCAACTATCTATCCTAATCTACATACACCACTTTCAATATGGTAACTGGAACATAACATCTTCATAAATCACGATCCTTGTCCTCGCGCCAGTCCTTGTGATGTGTTCAGTGCATTGTCTAGTGTACATAGGAAGGTTTGAAAGCCACAAAAGCATGTATCAACATCCAAACATCAACAAACTTGATAACCGTTACATGAAAACATCGTCACCTTATTAACTTACCCGATTGCAATTTTTTAACTTTAACATCGTGCTCATATTGACGTCCTTACTGTTTTACATTAAACACCTTTCAAATTTAGCTAGATGTCGGCGAGTTCATAAATTGCCTTAACCGTGAACTGTTTGTTGCGCCTCACAGTATCGCAGGTACTGTTTCACTTTTGTTTTGATATATCACCAAATCACGTTGAAATTAATATCCGATTTCAATATTCTGTAATGATATTAAAAGAATGAAATTTAGTTGTTTTTTCAATGCGGCATAACAATCTGTTTGCACGCAGTATGATCCGCTATACTGAATGACCACCGAAAATTACACAGAATGGATATATTGTGACATTTATTTTAAGTGTTTATGTATGTCGAAGTATATCTATCCAAGAGTAGCGATACTGTGTTGATGCTGCTGTTTTTTATTCTTGTATGTAGATGCCATATCATATTTTGTCTTTATATGTTAAGGTTGTAGTATATTTTGTCCTTATGTACTAAGGTTGTAGTATATTTTGTCCTTATGTACTAAGATTGTAGTATATTTTGCCCTTATGTACTAAGATTGTAGTATATTTTGTCCTTATGTACTAAGATTGTAGTATATTTTGTCCTTATGTACTAAGATTGTAGTATATTTTGTCCTTATGTACTAACGTTGTAGTATATTTTGTCCTTGTGTGTTAAGGCTGCAGTATATTTGTCTTTGCGTTTTGAAGTTGTAGTATATTTTGTCATGTTTGTTGATGCTACTTATTATTTTATCCTAGCGTGTTTTCATATTTCCTGCGTTCACCTTACATTTTCAGAGTTATGTTTGGGATCTCTTCAATCACTTAAATTCTGTTCTGGTCTTCCTTTTGAGTGCCTGTTTTCACTTCAGGTATTGTTTTAGATAATTCTGGTATTCCCCTCGGTCCCTATCATTCTGTGGAGTGTTTGTTTCCCCCTGGGTTTTTATTTGAGATAATTTTGATATGCCCTTCTGTTTTGTTTTCGTATAGTCCTGAGATTTAATTTAGAATAGTCCAAGTATAACGACAGATATTGCTCTACTTTAAAAAGTTGTCAAAGGTTAAATTCACAAAACTAACCTAACAGACTTTCATTCCTATAGAATATCGCTAATGCTTATGGCGTTGCATTCAAAATGCAATGGCGCGACCAGATTTCATTATTTGTGTGTACAAGAATAGAAGTAAAACCTTGCTGATGAGTTTAGCATTACTTAAATCAAACAAATTGACAATCCTCCCTGTAGATCAGAATGACAGAGTATTTATCTTCTCTCACCAGGAGGAACTTTTACTTCACAGCTCGGTCAGGCTAATTCTAAAATACACAATACCGCGGAAAAATGGCTGGCAGGGTAAAACAACTGCTGATAATGGCATTGTAATTAGATTGGGGTGAAACGTTAGAAGACGGTTCATATATCTATGTATGCACTTTGAACAATCCCCGTCATCTATTGTATCGCCGTGATATAGAACTAAAGCAAACAATCACATGGCAGTGCCCGACTCCTTATTAATTATTTAAAGGAATTAGGCGTTTTTCCGGTAAATTATCCCGGATTGTTTATTAGTGTATGCCTTTCTTGGTCGATATCGCCCAGACCACTAGTCTCTGGTGTTAGGAAGGATCAAGTAAAGGACTAAGGCGGGCGACGTGGTACGAAGGACACTTTTGTACGGTAACGTGATCAAGTCTTAGTATTACCGGGGGTCTCCCGGTGTTGATGAAACTGTCATGGTAGGTCTAATTAAAAATAAGGAAATAACAAATATTGTTGTATGAATAGACCTGAAAAATGGCATGTCGTTCATCAATGTGTATCGCTGTATGATATCTCTATTAATGAGACATGGATTGATAACGTTGCTAAGACCGGGGATAAACAATACTAAAACAACCCGTATATTGATAAACAGGGGAAGGTCCAATACACAAATACACAAACAAACCCGTATATTGATAAACAGGGGAAGGTCCAGTACACAAATACACAAACAAACCCGTATATTGATAAATAGGGGAAGGTTTACTTCACCAATACCCAAACAAACCGTATATTGATAAACAGGGGAAGGTCCAATACACAAATACACAAACAAACCTGTATATGGATAAATAGGGGAAGGTTTACTTCACCAATACCCAAACAAACCGTATATTAATAAATAGGGGAAGGTTCACTACACAAAAACACAAACAACCTGTATATGGATAAATAGGGGAAGGTTTACTTCACCAATACCCAAACAAACCGAATATTGATAAATAGGGGAAGGTTCACTACACAAAAACACAAACAACCTGTATATTGATAAATAGGGGAAGGTTCACTTCACAAATACACTAAGATGTTCTATTTATAGTAACGGTGACCTTGACTTTTGGACCTGAAAAGCAATCCTAAGCAAGCACTTTTAGTAAGGAAGCACCGTATTAAGATTGAGTTCAATCAACCCTTAGGAACTCAAGTTATCGCACGGAAACAGATTTTCTATTTATAGTTACGGTGACCTTGACCTTTGACCTTCGGACCTGAAAAGCAACCCCAATCACGTTCTATAGGTAAAGAAGCACGGTATGAAGTCTGAGCTCGATCAACCTAAAGAAACTTGATATAGAGTTGATATAAATGTGTTTACTGCCACCGTTTTATTGGTGACTGTGACCTTGCCATTCATTTACTGTGTTTGTAGCGCAAGCTATTTTGTGATTCAGAATTACAGTTGCTATTACTAAAACTAGAACCTTGGCTTTGAGGTATGAGTCTTAGAATGCCCTTATTTGGCAATGACAATGGGGCATAACTCTGCTGAATAGTGTTTGAATATCACGATTTTAGCACTCATTCAAAGCATTCAGGTAACTAAACAACAAAGAAGTTTAATAAAACTCGGAGAACAATTGTTTGAGTTATCGTGTAAACAAGGAAAAGTTAACGGCAAAAATGAAGTACAGTGTTGCTATGTTAAGTGTGCTACGCCAAACCTCGGAAATTTATAACTCGACAAAAAACCCGTACTATATGTTGAACATTATTGCTTCTAGCGTTACCATACCAAATTTGAAAGGAATTGATAAAAAATATAAGATTTCTTGCATTAACGATACAATGCCCTTATTTGAAGTACAGCGTTGCCATGTCAAGAAGGATACGTCAAAACACAGAAGGTTGAAACTCGACAGAAAAACCCGTAATATATGTTGAACATTTTGGCTTCTAGCATTACCGTACAAAATTTGAAAGTAATTGATAAAAAAAATAAAAAAAGTTCATGCATTTTCTACACAATGCGCAAATTTGGCAATAACACGGGCATAACCGAGTTTGAGTTCAATCTACCCAGTGACACTTAAGTTATCGCACGGAAACCTTGTTTCAGACGACGAAACCGACGACAAAGTAATACCTATAAGTCGCCTCGCGTTACACAGGCGACACAAAAACAACAAAATGAAAACAAAAGCCAAACAACGCTAATTTGCAGAAATGTATTTCATTATTTCGGTTGAGTGATTAATTAATTATTCAACAGAATTTTTCGCCAAATGACTAACGACATAAGAATCAAAATACGACAGAAAAGTAATACATCACGGTGCCGACCAGGAGGGACTAATCATACGTCTCATAAAATACGACAAGGATATGATATCTTGCCTTCGGAAGAGTCATCTTCCACAGTTCTAAAACCTCTTATAGTATTATAAATGGTCAAATCTATACCGCTTAGACATTTTATGGATAAATGGTAATACATAATGTTGATGTACATATATAGAGGATATATAATGGTATCTGCTAAATCTTATAATAGTTTCACTGCCACACGAATTAATATATTGAAAATTGTGTGTATTGCATTATTATAACTAACAAAAATATCAATTTGATATTTCTCACAGCAGTAAAAAAATAAACGCTTTTTAATGATTAAAAATTCCGGATATTTGACAGGTAAAAGTGTAAAAAGAAAAAAAATACAATGCAAGGTTGTTCTGTATAGAGAATACTAGATGAGTTGCTGTCAACACAATTAAGCGATCTTGATATCAATACAAAAGGTATTGAGAGATCGACGTCCATACAAATTACCAGGCAAGGTACATTGGCCACATAGAAGGCGAGAGGAAGCTGTTGTCCGTAAAAATAGCTCAGTGGGTTCATGACTATGCTGAGTGTAAGATTACGTTGTTGTCCTTCCAGCGGTTATACAAAGTCCATATCGGTACGGACGTGCATGTAATGTTTAAACAAATACCAAGATGAAGATATGCACACACTAGTTAAGGCGAGAGGAGTATAGTGTTGATGTACTAAGCCAAATGGGGTGAATGGATATGACATACACTGTATCTCTGAAGTCCGTACCAACAGCTGATGGTGATTGGTGATGACTGTTTAAAAGACTAGGTAATATTGAAGTTTATTAATTATGAATGTTTAATACATTTACACTGAAGTCGTAATGGGTTCACCATACGTAAACAGCATTGCTAATATAATGTCACTGATCTTCAGTGTTTACTCACAAATCTTTTCAAAAATTCATAATGCTTCTTTCAGTGAGCTGTAGTGCATTTTAGTTTATATTAATATATTTACATTTGCTCTGCTTCCTTCCATTGCAATGTATGGAGAAGGCAAATGTTGTTATAAGACTATAACAACATTTGCTATTGTAACGTCGTCAACCTCTATTGTGACGTAATCAATTTCATTGTTGTCAAAACTTTAATTTGCTGTTCAAAGAACTGTTTGAAATAACAATATAAAGCGTAACTAATTTATCAAAATATAAATATAAATGATGCCGGACTTTCTTAAATGTGTCATCAATAGCAATGTATGTTATAGGACCATAACAATATTTGCTAAAGCATTCATTGCTTAAGTAAATATCATAGAACAGATATTTATATTACTACCAATCTTGTGTACTAAATACATATAAAGTTGCTATGACACTTATATACAGATATTTATACATAAACAGTAAGCATTATTATTACATTTTTGGAAACATCACACATACATCTATCAATACGATAGAAGTAACTTTTGACTGATTTAAATATATCTAGTTGATAGTTTTCACTCAGTGAAAGATATTCCCTTTACTTTGGCCGATTTTCTGTTGATTGGCAGATTGCAGATGAAGAGAAGTCGGAATATGGTTCGGTTGCAGTGTTTCTTTGATAAATACACTAAGTTGTTTTCATAACTACACAATTGATAATTGTATTTTTAGCAAAAAGTACCAGATAATAACAAAAGCATTGCGGAGCTCGTTCATAACGGCCCGCAGTCTTGTTGTCAAGTATGACGCCAACAGAACAAGTAGCCTCAGATTATGCTACTTTCTCACGCCATTGTGCAGAAACCTTTTTGTCATTATAATTCTAAACTTTAAATAAATTAAAAGTGTAACGATTTTCCCTTACAATTCATATTTTATTCGTATAGCAGAACAAACCGATATTGGAGAACTGACATACGAGTAAGTATACATAGCATTGAATGGAACACAACTAACTTATTCCATACACCTCATTGTCAGTCACACTGACTATATTCCATACACGTCATTGTCAGTCACACTGACTATATTCCATACACCTCATTGTCAGTCACACTGACTATATTCCATATACCTCATTGTCAGTCACACTGACTATATTCCATATACCTCATTGTCAGTCACACTGACTATATTCCATATACCTCAT
>JAUMHH010158995.1:0-17922 GCA_032359455.1 Chlamys rubida | reverse complement strand
AACTATTGTTCATACCAAAAATATTTTTACTGGTTACCTTCACATTCATTCTTGGATTGTGCCCCTTTATGGCGCGTGCTTCTGCCAGTCGGACATTGTATACACGTGGGTTGGGCCGCTGATGGCTGATACTGACCAATGGGACATAATGGACAAACGTGTGCGTCATCATCATAGAATGTTCCTCCCGGACACTCCACTGAAATAAAACGTTGATGAATTTTTCCAAGTTTTCATTTACGAAGATACTGCCTAGCACTAACATATTATATAAATATGAATTGTATACGAAACTTGTTTTAAACCACACACGACGTGACAAGAAACAGTGCGACAACGAGACCAATTTACTGAGAGAGAAAAATAATTTTAAAAAATTGCCGATTTATTCACAAATTTGAAATTGTACAAGCTATAGTAGAGAAGATGATGAAATGATAATAAACGCTATAGAAATATAACTCGCGTTTCCATTCCATATTCGATTTATTAAGTTTGCTAAAGCACTGCTATGTGAATTCCTGTATATGTACCATTCTCTATTCCAAAACATTAATTAGACGCAATTATATTGATTTTCCTTTTCTTTTAACAATTAGAACAAAATAACCTCTCTACCTCTCAACCCATTTTCTATTGATGTAAACACAAATCTGATCAAACATCTCTCACGTACTGCATGATTCGCTGGCGTAAGATGGAATAGTCTGTCCATCACACACGATGCGCAATCCGTTGTTGTGGACCTCTTGAACAATAAGAGTAATGTTGTCATCCATGTTTATATCCAAGGCTGCTCTTACATCACTAACATTGACAAACAATGCCTTCATCTTTTCGTTCAATTTGGCGAACGACCTGTTCCCAAACGCAGTACTGGTAGTGATAGCCAAATCAAACTCAAGGACAATACCGGCTGCTCTTTTACCTGCTTGTGAGCCACATCTTACCTGCATAAAACACCATAAATCAAAATGATGGTATGTGTATAACAATTTGTTGTCACAGGGAAAATAGTGAATATACTCTTTTCAATATTTCATTAGAAACATCATATCGGAAACGAACATAATTGGACCATTGAGATTATTGGAATTAGTATATGTATTTATATTAGCCCAACCAACTTCAAAGTAGGAACAAAAATTAGTCAAATAAACGAAACTAACTTTCCCATGTTATGTTGTATGTCATTCTAGCATTCCACCGTCATTTATGACTTATTCTCCAGTGCATTGAGTGCCACATCCCAGTAGAACACTGTTAACATGAAGTATTATAAATGAGTGAATGTTATTACCTCAACATTCCTAGGGAAACAGCTTTCCTCGTAGGTTTTACAAGCATCCATGTAGACAGACTGCGTCAGTGCCCGAATAAACGTTTGTCTAACAATATCCGCAACAGTAGCATTTCTGCAATCTCCGTCAAAGTAGTAATCTATATTTATCGCCATGATTGCTTGGTGACTGGAGTGAGTTCCTGTAACATTAGAAAAATGGAAACATGTCTCAAAATTAAAAAACAAAAACAAAAACAAAACTCTATTTTCTTTTGATATGCTTCCCTTAAATTTTGGCCTTTTTCAGATATTGATTGTATTTGATTGAACTCAATTCAATGCTCTTGAAAACAATTCGTATCTTCTCTCTACACAATGTCTCAAAATATATGTAGATATTGTTCATCATGATGCATGTATCAATATTAAATTGATTCAAATAATAATTGGATGCAATTAAAATAATAAAAAAATTAAAGATCTTCAAAAAGTCGCATATGTTCCGTAAATAAATCTATTCCATTGAATCTTTAATGTGTGTACAAATCAAACGTTATAGTAAAAATAGCATTGATATATAAATAAAAGAGATAATTTCGTGGGTACGGTCTTGTTGTCATTGTTTAACTGATTTCAACATACGTGCACAATTTGGCAATTTGGAACCAGGTGTCCATGACCCAGATTCGCCGCACACATACATTTCTGGGAACTGATATCCTGCTGGTACATCGTAACCTTTCCTGCACAACATCTGGCAAAATTTCCCACCCAACCAGTAATCGCAGGCCACAGCACCATGTGGGGGTGGTTCCAGTCTGTCCTCGCACAGATGTTGGGCTTCAATATGAAGAGAAAGTGTTTTGTAATCGTGATATGCTACACAGCTCCAGTGTGGATCGAGATTTGTTAGTGAGCAAACTAGGTACTTTGATAACGCATCAGTTCATCAGGTATAATTCTACAATTTTACTTCTGTCATAGAAATAAAAACAAAAATATGACACTGCAGTATGATTCAATACAATTCATCAAAAAGGAATGGTACGACGCTATTTCTACACTTCATCATTACATTGTATGTTTAACCAGTTATGATAATCAAGTAACAATACAACAACAATTTTGGGATTCTAAAGATTTCAGGAAATTACACTTTTCTAATTTTCCAAAATATAAAACCCACACAACTGAATTGTGAAGCTATGACTTTACCGACCTTCACAGAAGGGTTGGTGTGAGCCCCAATGCCATGTAACGTATTGCCCATTGCCGCCTTTCTCACAGATAGCCTGTCTCGAGCCATTGATCACTGACCCATTTGCACATGTAAAGTTGCATTCTGCTCCAAACTTGCTTCCACCTTCACATATCACGGTTTGTAGAGGAAGATTATACACTTTTGGGCATCGTAGTACTTGACACGAAAAGAAAATAATCCTCTTTACGTACAAAGTCACTGTTGCATGATACATTACATGTATTATCATGGTTTGTCTCTTTTTTCACAGATTATGTTAGTATATATTATTATCATGTTACTTTACCATGACTTGACTTTTCTATAGTTCCTTTCCATAGTGTTACATATTTCTACGTGAACAGACTATATATGAGAAATAATCTGCCATATACTATATGCAATATGATGTATTACGCGACTGTTATATGAATGTATGTTTAACAGCCACTTAATACGTTAGAGAAAGAAAAATTATAAATAGAGGCGCCGTTAAAGATTCGCCAACGCTTTGTATGTTATATTTTGTTTCTCATTTGCTTATATTCTTTGTTATGTGGTGATGTATTTGCTTCCCTTTCGTAAGAATAAAAAACAAACATCCTAAAATATTGGATTCTCAAAAGAGTTAACAAATAAATAAACACACAACAATACTCAATATTTAATATTCCTAATTACTGCAGTTGTATAATTGAGATACTACAAATGTTCCAAAGAAAACAGGACAGTGGTGATTATCCGTTCAAGTATCTATGAAGTAGACGCCCGACCTTGATTGGGAAAGAATACTCTCAAAAACTAACTCATTAGTAAATTGATAAGATAACAGGAACTGAGGAGACACCAAAACAAAAACAATTCTGTTTTTGTGTCAGACGTAGATGAAGTAGAACAGAACATACCTTTCATCACTATTTTCATTTTACATTGGAATGCCTTGTTTCCAGCTCTGTCTGTGGCGTCAAATGTGACGTCATATGTTCCTGCCCTGAGGTTGTTCATATAGCTGTCTGGTCCTGCCGTTTGATTTAGTGTTACAGACGTGTCAGCATTGTCATGTGCATATGGTTTAAATTTGTCCCATACCAATCGGCCGCTGACGCTGCCACGGTCGGCAAACCCATATACAGCACCAGTACAGTTGGTAATGACCGGTGGTAAGATATCTGATTAAAGTAAACATATACCATGTATTTGCTTTCAATTAAAAGATGTACTCTTGTAATCGTGTTATATGGTAATCTTCCCAATATATTTCACATTATATTTTATTAGAAGATGGCTCCTGAAGGATTCCTGTACCAATGCAACAAAATGTAATTGCTTATTTGAATATGTGTTCACGTCATTACTGCAATCATTTCTGCAAACCATACCTCGCGGGACTTTTATGAAGAAAAAAAGATATAGATGAAATAACAAGACATAACCAACAACAGTGATCAGAATGTAAAGCATCAGTGGCATCAGACTGGGGTTCGAAGGTTTATCTGATGAAGGTGACATGAGTATATACCGTACTAGTCAACGAAACGTCACATATAAACACTTTTTGATTGTGCTACATGGATCTTTTCACAATGCTTATTACTATATATAGGACAATCCACAGTGCATGGATCTTTTCACAATGCTTATTACTATATATAGGACAATCCACAGTGCATAGGGTGATGAATCATTAAGCTTATATAGCATTCAATGATTATGGAAGAAAATTCATTACCCCTGCATGTTGGTATGCTTCCTCTCCATCTTCCAGTTGACGTACAAACGCGAACTCGAGTCATGCCGGGACTGATATCGAACCCCTCGCGACAACTGTAAGAACATTTGCTCCGGAAGTTGTTTTTGTCGGAACAGCGCATTGTCATTCCCTCTGGTTCAAGTAATTTCTCACAGGTAACACCTTTCAACAAATAACCACATGTTTTGCCTTACTGTTACCCTAGTAAACTCTTATTTATTACACGTCGAATGTTGCCTGAATTTAGTCATATCTGAGATACAAGAGAGTTCAAAATATGTAAAAAGTGCTGAACTATTTTAAGTGTCAATTACTTGACAATGAGGCACTGAACATTAATTTGTCAGTGTTTAATTCACAACAATATTCAGCACGAATTTTGTGAAAACTTGCAAAAATCGTAATCACACGTACGTTTGCAATATGGCCGCTGTCCTGTCCATGTTTTCGACTCTGTACACTGAATAGACTTTTCCCCGACAAGTATATGACCTTCATAACATCCGAACTGACATCGAGTCCCTTTCCGCATCTCAAAACTGGTATGGCATATGTAGTACCCGTCATTGATATTGGTAATATCAGGGCATATTGGCACTAAATTTGAAAGAGATACAAGAAGCATAACTTTAATGATATTGCTTTGCAAGTTTTGCTTTAAATATAAATGTTAACAAAAACGCTTCATTTAGTTGGCTAAATGTAAAAAAAATACCACACTCATCGACGTAATAAATATCTGAGGATTTATACATATATCTATGTTGCTTATGTTACATTTATTTTGCTACAGCTATAAAGACGAATGCACGCTTTCACTTAAGTGTTTCCAATGCTTCAAATATGACGTCAAATAAAAACTGTCGTCAAATAAATCACGCGAAGAAATTCATATATTTTTTTATGTCATCAAACTTTGCCATGTCATTATAAAATGACAATTATGAATAACAATGTGAACAGATACTAAACTTTAAGATAAAACACGTGCAACAACAGGGTATATAATTCGTAAAAGGAACATTCATTAGAAAACAGCACCTGTGATGTGAATGTTGAATGAACAACTTCCCATGTTTCCACTTTTGTCCCTTGCATAGTAGCCGATTATAGTGATACCTTTCGAAAATTGCAGGCCTGGTGCTAGGCCATTACGTGTAACCCTGAAATCAAATCAGATACTGTTAAGTAGTTTAGCATTAGTTTTCATACGTTTTGTACTTACACTTATCGTTATCAAAATCATCTCCAGCACCAAGTCAGAGAATCATTTTTTCTAAGTGATAAAAAACCCACAAATATATCTACTTCCATAAAATACAAAGTAGATATGACGCAATCCGCATTTTGCTGATACAGCGATGACCTCTGTCTTTGTTAGATAATCAGATTCTTATACCCCGGCATATCACAATGTGAAAATTTGATTGAGCGATATTTTTCACTTTGTGATACACACTTTTTGCTCCAACCTCTATGTATGCTAGATACACCTGTCACATTCGGGACATCAGTGTGAGATATTCTACATCTTATCCTCCAGTCCTGGAAAAACATTTTGCAAAACCCGGAAAAGGATGTGCAAAACAAAATTTTAATTTTAAAAAGAAAACATGAAATACCTTGTCGGATGAGATTCTGTATCGTGAAAATTGAAAGTTGCATTCGTAATGGGTTGGTTTAGGATATGGCCTTTGCACAGCCAGCAGTATCTTACATACAAAATCACGGACAAGTATGATACTCAGTGTTTATAATATGACCATTATAATACCTTACCCTGTATCACCCCAAGAACTCAATACCAGAGGCCAACGGGTAGATATTGGTATTGGGTTGAATTATAATATGTCATATCATAATCTTAATCATCACAACCTTGTCTGTGATGTGGATTGTTTCGCATGTTCGACACTGCTAGCTGTACATAGGTCATATCCTAGACCGAGATATATCCGTACGGTATGCACCACGTGCGCCCGGCATGCGCCATATCTAACAGGCATACGCCATATCCGATTTAGTTCTGATTTAACGCATTTAAAATCTCGGGATGATACGGGGCAGTAATGGAAGTAGTCATGTGGTACTTAAGTTAACTTAACTTTTCAAATTCTCCACTCTGTAGAAAATTAAGTCAAACTTCTCAATTATTAGCAACAATACAAAACATATTGCCAAATAATCTTTCATTTCAATATTACTCATATTCTACATAAATAAAAAACTAAAACAAAACACCCAGATATGTCAGGTATGACTGATATTGTGTGTGTGTCGAGCGGAAGTGGCGCGTGCTGGGGATACAAGTCTTTCCTTTGCATGGCTAGCAGTATTGTACATGTCAAACAACCCTTAACATGGACAAGTATATATATGTGATAAAATATATTAGTCAAGTGATAGAGTCTTCTATTTCACTGCCTTTATCAATTTGTGCGATATATATCCAACAAAATGAAAAATGACACTTATATCGTATCATCCTTTTTTCAATTTCTTGTAATTAAATTTGCTATTAAAACTAATAATTAAAAACAGGTTATCAAGGGGAAATATGGTAACATATGAGAAAATAGGTCTACCTGATGGAGATGCCATTGTCATAAGCTTGTGGTTCTATCCAGGTAACTGTCGCATGGTCTTGTAAATCATCAGAAACATGATGTAGATCGGGCGGGCATTTAATCGTAGGAGGGACATGGTCTCCTGTTAGTGTACAGACACAGAAAGTACCCACTTAGTTTGAAATATCTCGATTTCACAGTAATAAAAGATAACGGCTCCCCTGACTATCAACATTCCTAACAAATATAGGCAGAAAACCTTGGCTGACTAATGTCTCAGTGTGACGGATATATCAGAACTATATATATACTAGCATATATATATCTTGATACTTAGAACACATTCATCAATGGAAATAACTATGACTCGCGTAAATTATGTTATATTACTAGAATCTATAGAGGAATGTAACATAGAAACACCATACAAAGATTGTTAAATATCATCATCTTCATTATATAATACTTATATATACTTATATAACTGCTAAACTGGTAAAAAGTAATAGATAATAGGTGGTCCCACAAAATTGCATTTTAATCTTTACTGACAGTAACTGATCCTGCATCATCAGATGCCTGAAGCATATTAGATATAGAACATAAACATTAGAACGGACTGCATTATGTACAAGTTATACCGATCAAAACTACCTCACACGTAAATGACGTTTAGCAGATCTTTGTTCGTTTCATGATTTCAAAACCTCTTTGATAACCCGTTAGATGATTGACAGATAAAATAAAAGCTGAATTTAATAAGTGAAGAGTTAATCCATCTCAAAGGGGGGAGTGGGCGGGGGGGGGGAGTCAACATACTATGGCGATGTCCACACGATAGTCCAAATGTTACCGCGCAAAATAGAGAGCCAAAAAAGCTTCGTTTCGTCCTCACTGATACGTCATGCTGTGTTGGGGAAATGTTTCCTATAAAACATAATAATATGCGGCATGGAGTATTCACAAGCCTGCCGATAATTATTGGAATGCAATGATGTAGTTCTATATAGCCAATCCATAAAGTTAATTATATAAAACATGTTATTTTGTTAGATAGTCTTCAATTATACATCGTTTACATTCCTTCTTACTATTGTCATCACTTGGTATCACAACAATACGTTGATTATGTAAAGGCTGCAAACATCGTTGCATGCTGTCCATCATTTAATGAGCATATGGAGAAAAACACAGAACATACCGTTTGGATTAGTGAAGGACCATTTTCCGCCCGAACATGTTTTCTGTATAGTAAATGTTTCGTTTGCGCATCGGAAAAGGCAGACAGATCCGTCTATGGCATGTGTCTTGGTTATGTACTGCTTTCCAGTCTTGTTGGTACATTGCATAACTTCACAGATACCTCCACGTTTTATCATACATTCTCCATTCTGTAAAGACAGACAGAAACTATCAACTATAAAATAGATTTTAAAATTTACAAATAACCACAATATTGTTTATCCTTTCTTCCCCAGTGGAACAACATTGTTCAGCTAACTAAGATATTTCAAAATCTCTACGCAGTAATCAGAAACTATTGTATACAGTTTGATAAAGCACGATGTTTCACAATTACGCAATATACAGTATTAAAACAATATACAGAAGTACCTTACAGAAACAAAATGGATAAAACTAGGGAAAATATGACAAAGGTAAGGAATAAATGGATACCAATGAAATATGTTCCAAGAACATGTGACATATGTTCCGGTTGGGTAAGTGACTTCTGCTTCATCGACGACGCACTGTCTGTGAATCTTGGTCAAATCTTAATAATTTTCCTCAAATCGAGAACAGGGGTAGTAGCATCGAAACAACAAGGCACACTCATGAACATAATCAAAAACTTGCAGATTTCGAACTTTAATGTTGTAAGTTTGCTTGTCAGCAGTCGACAACTATTATGGAAACCATAATATTTAAAACAAAAAGTAAACATCGATCTACTGCGACATGTATTCACCAAAGGTTGTGAAAGCAGGGTTCTTACTGTCAATAAAGGAAATGTTCACGATCACAAAGCTGAAATTATTATGCTAATCGTACAGCTTAATAGTAAGCTGCCCCTGTTGGTCATATTGTTAATAAAGATCGAAGTAAGTGGCTGATGTAAACGAGTGCATTGTCCTTGATTTAAATTCAATAGGGTATATACAGCTGACATGTTCAGCAGATTTCTTATTATTTATAGACAACACATCGTCAACATATCTTAATGTGAAAGAACTTAGCAAGCATCTTTTACTAGTCCTGAACAATTTTTTAATAAATTCAGCCTTATAGGTAAACGAAAAGTAGTCGGCCAGAAGAGGAGATTGTTTTTTTCATAGGAAGGTCAACAATTTGCTTGAAAATCTTGCCACATAACTCAGATTTGTTTTGTAAATTAGGTATTCAATAATTCTTACAATTTCATCCTCAGTTTATATATGTCGATGTACGCCTCAATATATTGCTTAAAAATCGAGTTTTATTTATTTTGTTAATTGTTAAAGAATGTGCCATCTTCAAGCTAATATTTGTTTATATGTCTCCAAAAATATGAAGATAGATTATCGATGTTTAAGACAAAATGGTCAAACGTGTACTTTACAAGAGTCAAAATACAAGGATTAATCAAGATTTTAGAACTCTGATAAGATACAAACAGGAATCAAAAGTAACCAAAACACCTCAACTTTGTTTATTTTACCATATACGCCGTCAAAATGAAGGTCAATGTGATTGCATCTAAGAAAAAGGCAGCAGATTGACATGCCAAAAATAAATTAGGCTGCACTATGCAACTGTTTCGTCCTTTATGACTCATCTATGATGCTAATAGCCAAATGAGTGGGAATCGAAATTGGTCTTCACTAATGTTGAAAAGACGGGGAGGTACATTTAATCCCTTTATTACATTAATTTCAAAAATTCGAGGACAATTGATAAATAAAAATCTTAAAGTTTTAATTGTTCTTGGGACCGTTACAGAAGTCCCTCAAACTGCCCGAATCATGCTTCAGAAGGAGATCACAGTGTCACAATACAAGTACAAACAATGTACCAAACCTGAGCAAAATCGAACAAATAATAATCCTTTGTATGTTATTGCTAAAATAACAAATCGTTATTATCAAGAATACGGATTATACGACACCAAAAATGTGTTGACTTATCATATTATTTACATTTAGCAATATCAATCGATCTTGATATTCTTGATTATATGATCATGTCGTGTACAGTCTTAGGTATAGCTATATAGGTTTCAATGCAAAGTTGTCGACCACTTCGATTCCAATAGATATTTGAGCGGAAAAAAATAAATTACTTGAAATAGCCAAACGTTTTCGATTATCATATATTAAGTTATATAAATTGATACAACAAAAATTATTATAACACAACAAATCATCGCGTGTATAATAAATTAATTCATTTATCTAGCTTTAACAACTTACTACCTTCTTACGTAAATATATATAAATTACCACATTTTTTATTACTCAACCTATTAATCCATAGAATATTAGTTGATATCTATGGCTGATATTAAACATCCGAAATTAATTTAGACAAGTTTTCTTACCGTTTTCTCTAGGATAATAATGCTGAAAACCAGTGATATTAGGACCCGCATTGTTGTGGGTCTCACGCAGGACGAAGCACATATAGCCGCCAGTACAGGTAAATAAGGTGCTTTCTTCTATCCCGATAGACAGGTGTGCATAGATATCGTTAATCGGGTATTGATCGAATATCCCTTGGATAAAAAGAGCGACCATATTTTCATTCCTTGTTTCTAGATATTAAAAATACAATTTACTGTATGTTTTTATTTTGTAGAAGAAGGTTATGATAAATTTTATTCAATATCGTATTTGTTTAGTAATTGTTTTGCGTTATCTGTTCAAATCGCTTCTGAAGAATCATTGTGTTTCCTGCCTTGATGCAGCAATATTTGTGTGCGTATATATATCATACTATTAAGAATGTTCAATATGCTGTGTCCTTTACAGTGTATATGTTACAATTCGTTGTATAACTTTCGCTAATATCAAATATCTGTCTAGTTTACAGATATACCGTGAAACTTTACCGTATCGAAGCAAGTCTAATATAACCGGAGGACAAAATGCATTGAAAAGTAAAAGCAGCCGGAAAGAATTTACATATGGTAGCCTACAAGGTTTCAACAATTAATCTGGTTTCTAATATGTAAAATAAAAAGGTGACAGAGCAGTTGCTCTTTCATTAAAGAAAGCAGTAACAGTCAATGATATATATTACTGTCTATCAAAGACCTGTCAATCAATCAGTACAAAAATAACGATTACGTTTAACAATATCAACATTATCAGGATAAAGAAAGATGAAGCACGGTTTTTTTTCTGTCAATATCATGACGTTTTAAAATAGAACGGCCAGACAGTTAAGAATTTCATCTCAAATAAGGTGTTTACGATGTTTGGTATACTGGGTATGTTTTGCCAGTAAACAGTACCCTTTATCATATCAGACAGCGACATTAAGCTAGTTTGTTTCTCTTCTTAATATGCTCGAGTAATGTTGTTTGGTGTTTTATGGGTCATATAACAATAAAAGACATGTGCTATAAATGTTAAGTTTTGCTTTAAGAATAACAAAACACTGATAGAAATGATCAAAAACAAAATAACAATGACCAAATATATAAAAAAAAACAAAGACAAATTTTTGTGAGTTTGTGTGTTGAGGTGTTTGTGCAGTGGGTGGGATATATAATGCGGCTTATAAATGGGTTTTAGGTGTCATTTACAACGTCAATGTATCTTGTAATCTGTTGTGTAATGGTTGTTATCGTAGTTTACCTATCGCACGTTTATTTGTATAAAGTGATCCTGACGGTTTTATCGATGTTGCTGTCAAAGTCAAAACAGATTAAACAATATTTTGTACGTGTGTCCTGGTAACTAGACTATACAAAGATAAAGTTTGCTTATTCACAGCGGAATTTAAAGCACAAGGAATTTAAAAGCATTCATGGAGTTTGAAACATTTCCATATAAAGATTTACCTTGAAGACAGAATAAGACGTTCTTAGGATTTAGATTTTTATAAACCAAGGTGCAAAACAAAAATGATAAATGCTATTTTGTATGTGGAAAAGGAGTAAAATACAACTTTCTATAGATGTCTTTTAAATTTACAATGACTACAATTGATAATTGGTTTTACACGTGCATCATTATTGGAAGTATTTTTCTTGTATCTGTTATATAAAATATTATAAAGCGATAGTTCAGCAAGGGATATACCTTTTTAATGGCTACTTGACCTAAATATGTAACTTGAATAATGCGGATATAGCTACATAAGGTTGTAACAGTGATTATCATTTTGTAAAGGTGAAAAGTTGATGCATTTTCAAAAGATATGCAATGATAACTATATAGACATGTATTAGTGTTTCTCCGTAAATTATGGGTTATGCTTGGTGTTGTATTAAGTTGCTATTATCTAGCAAATCTAAAATAACTCCTCAATCACAGTCTTGAAATGTACTAACATTCCTGTCTTTGAAATTTGATTTAGCTGAATTTCTTAACTCGCTTTTTACTGTATATAGATTGTATGCTGTCATCGAACATTGATCTTGAATTTAGTTTCTAACAAACAACTCAATCACTGCTTCGTCCTAATCTCCTTGGATCGCTTTTGAATCTCATGTCAACATTAACAATGTCGATCAATCGCAAAAGCATGGCCTTGATACTGGCTAGACCATCGTCTAATACTCTTAATATTTCAATTACAATTATAGTATTCAGCACACGTATACTTGTACATATAGGGGAGATGTATTTGCTTGTGGCATATGTTTAGACATTTACAAACACACGCCTACAGAAGACATTTTGCTTTGAAACGAAATAAATCAATTTTAACAACATTTTGTTTCTTTAAAAGGCATTCATAATAAAGTTTACAACAATATTTGGAAATTGACAGAATTTATGTTCATTCTTAGGAGAGGAGATTAGGATTTTGTATAATTCAAAAACAGGTCCCCTTGAAGGGACACAATAGTGGGCCTGAGAGAATACATTTCAATGTCCAAGTCTTTAAAAATGTATGACTCTTGAAAGTTTTCATCGATTATAACTTGCACCAATAGAGGTTAAGGCTCCCTATGGGTTAGCTGGGGTATGGCTCATATAGGCGTTCATGTTTTATCTATCAAAGGCTGCTTCTCTACAATGGTCTAATAAATGTTAACAAATTCAGTATTAAAATGACAACAAAAGCACCATATACGACTGCATATTACGCCCATCGATACAGAAAAGGGCATTTACACTTCCAAATGTCTCTCTGTCATTGTTCAATATTGGAATGCAGAACTTCGTATTTTGAAAACATAACCTATTGTTTCAAGAGGACTGGGCGAAACGTGAATGCGCAGATCTCCGAACAGGAAAAACATAATTGAAAGAAGGCTTACAATTCTTTAAAATCGTCGAATTAAGTTCCAAAAGAGATAGCACAACTTATTGTTATGATGATTAATCCGAACAGTTTTCAAGGAGATTTGTGGAAAAATAACGAGTTTATCTCCATACAAGATTTTTACGGAATGTAAAGCACAACTTCATGTAATAGTTATAAAACATACCTTGTTGTGTTGAATCCTGAAAGATGATATGCGGTATAAATATTGGCGTTTTAGATTATGATTGTTTGTGTTCCTTATTATCTTGGTAGTCACTACAATTAATTATTACATTACGTTGACTTGACTCAGATTTAGATCGTCGATGAAGCAGAAACATGCTTTTTTTCGGCGGATGCATCTGTACATTTTCTATGGTCTCCTCTATATGTAGATCTCTAAATAGGTTGATCGTTTCCTTATTTTTACTAGTTTTGAGTTCAATTAAAAATTAGTTGGCTCTTTTCCCCTTTTCCCCTTTGTATATATAGATGAAATATATGTCTTTAAATTGGCAAGTGCATGGGCTCCAAAATGGAGTAGTATGGGCAAATATAACTTACCCTTTGAAAAATGTATGGATATCAATCAAATTTTTAATTTCGATGTTCTTAGTTCGGAATATGCTAAATTTCTTCAAATCGGGGTTTCTTCCCAAAAGCAATGCAGAGTGTGTTGGCAAATTCAGTGAAATTACGTTGCTCCGTTATAATACACATTGTCTTAACACGACTTCTAAGCTATATGGGCTTATGAAATTTAGCTGAAAATATGCCATGTCGGAATATCTACAGAGGCAATACATGTTGGTATCGCCTCCAATTGAGCTTTCCACGACTTTGAGGTTCTCTAAACACGCAGACATTTAACAATTGGTCATTTATTTATTTTTTTACTTCTTATGAGAAAAATCGAACTAACTGAGTTGCAATTTGGTACAGATGTTTTAAACGATTTCCCAACCATGTGTTGTTGTTTTATAAGACAGTTTGACATCTAAAATGACCGCCCTACCTCTGATTGGCTGTCGCTCCAGCCTCTGAATGGCTGGGACTTTTCAATTGTATTCTCTTAAATGGGGGCATTGATAGACTCCAAAGCTAAGTTGCTTTAGGAAGTCATATTGTTAGAGTTGATTCAGTATTCAATATGGCCACTTTGATCGTCTTTTTGTACTTAAGGAACCTTGTCCCACTGCACTGTGGTTTGTTCTATATACAGTCACCTACCCTAATCTTCCTTTTGGATATAACTGTAGAAAGGTTGGGCCCGGGCACTTCTGTTTACCAGGTAGCGCAGTCAGTAAGAGGCATAGTATAGCAGGATTCGAATCCCAGTCTAGCCCTGCTGATTATTTTATACCCAGGACATTGTTGTTGAATATGTTTTGTTTATTTCATCTTTTTTCTCATAAAAAATCCGCAAGGTATGGTTTTCTTTTCAAATTTTTTTTTATAAAGCGATGTAACGTCGGAAAAATAGTTTCCAACACTTAATTAGTTTGGGCAGTGGTATGAGGATGCTTTAACCCAAATTATATTGGGCAGATAGTGTTCAAACTTAGTTGCAATTATCAGTGCATAATCCACTCCGATAAGTATTTTCGTTTTGTTCAAATAGATGACATTGACCTTCATTAGTCCTAGGAGTCTGTGAGGAGACACGGTAGTCTAGTGGTAGGACGCCGTGCTCGAGTCACGGCACGGCACTGTGTTGTATCTTTGAGCAAGATACTTTACTCCGCTCGTTCCAGTCTACTCAGCTGTATGAGTACGTGGTTGGGCAGTGCTAGAATTGCAGAATGCTAGCTGTGAGCGGCGAAATGGCAGCACCGGCTGTATGCTCCCACGGAGTTAGGAAAGATATTGACTGGTTGCAAAGGCCCTTTAACCACGGATAATAATTTGTGAACCGCTTTGAGACGAGCTATGGACTAGGTTGTGATAAAGCAGTATATAAGAACCTCGAATTATTATTATTTATTTATTATTACTAGTGTTGAGTTGAGAGGTATCAAATGTGCTAGACTTATATATCGACTTCTGCATAAACAACCATATGACCAAAGGTTATGATAGTTGACCAGTAGAAAGCTAAGATTGAGGCCATCAAAGTTGTTCAAATGGATGACCTCGGCCGTGTTTCAAAATCACAAGGCTTATATATGATATAAACTTAAAACAAGTGTTCTAAAGAATCATGAACAACCACGTTGTCTACGTGTGTCCGCGAATATAATCATCAGTGGCCACACGTGTCCACAGATGTTACAAAAGGTGAACATGTGGATTTAAATATTCAAGAGTAACACACATTTGTGTATGCTGATATTGCTCTCAGTGCCTAATTAGCGCATTTCAGGTAACATTGCACAAACTTTGTTCTTATTCAGAAAATTGTACAGCTTAAAGTTATACGATATGGAATGGTATATTAGCATTGATGAAATGTGGCTTTATGCGAGAACACTTACATTTCAGTTCTATAACTCTTGAAGGCTAAATCTGGATGTCGTCTACGACTCATCCTCGATAATCCAGGGGTTACGCTCACTTTCCCTCTCTGCACCCCTGGAATATGTCATGACAAAATCGAAGGCACGGTATGCGCCACTTTTCAGATGAGACAAGAAGACTACCTTAATCCATGGATACTAAACAAACATGGGAACGTCTGCAAATGCTGAGATAAAACTGGTATTGATATTGTCGTACACTCTATTACGGAGTGCCACATTCTGTTTCAGGAAAGGGATGCAATACTGAAGACAGTTGTTGATATTTCAAATGATACATATCCAGTGGGTAAAAATGATGAAATCTATCGCAAAATTGATCCCAAAAACGTACTCAGTAATGCATGAACTTACAAAAGATTGCTGAACAAATAGCGACTTAAGGAAAATATTATGTAGAAGACATCTTTTCACCTAAATTTTATCAAATAATCTATTTACAGAAATGTCCTATATGATGTAAAGATACTGTAATCCCTGAGGAAGTGGAAAAATAAAGATCATATATTTATTAATCCAATGATGTACATCAAAATAATATGTTTGTCGCGTAACGGTAAAATTGGCTGGCTTTGAAGTCGTGTGTTGCTCCTCTGTAATCTGCAAAGATAGATAACAGCCTAGCAATTGGTCAGGTTTTTTCACCCGAGACCAGGTAGCTAGCCGCTTGTCTTCAATTTTGGTATGACATATTCCAGGGGTGCAGAGAGCGAAAATCGAGCGTAATCCCTGGAGTACCGGGGATGTATACGCCTTAATGATTTGAAATTTGAAAATCAATTTTCTGCTTTGCATTCATAACAAGTATATTTGTAATGATGTGTTAACAAACAAATTACCACTCATAGTGTGGTTTAAATTTTCTGAAGAATGATACGAATGCATCGGATGTAAACTTATCATTTGTGTGGATGTGATACTGTTTTGTTTTTATTAGTTGCTTCATAAAGAGTCTCTAAAACCAGATTAAAATTTTATAGAAATGTCAAACGTATGGACAAAAAATCTGTATGAAATTTGATCCACCTTTTGAACTTTCTCGTTGATAGCGTCTTACACAAATCGTTTTGTTTTCTTTATATACAAACAACCAGTCATATATGGCATTCCTAGCTTGGCAAAGGGAGCATACGGATATGAAACGAATGTCTGTGCTATGCATAAGGACCAATTTGATACACCCATATTTCAGAACAGATGAATCGTATATTCTTTTAATCAAGTTTATTTCAGAGTTTGTCATTTTTGTTGATCATTCTTACACAACTATTACCATTTATTTTTTAGCTTAGAGCTTTTCCATTCCGATGAAATTGAGGGAATTTAATATTCATTTTTGCCAAAACCTATTCTTTCTATACCCTCATATGTATCCATCAGTCAGGTTAATGTCTAAATTTGCTTGGATTTTGTCCCCAATCCCAAAATAAGTGCTACACCTTTGAGCACTAAAACACTGTAGGCCGCAGTCATTTAAGGACTTGCCTGGTTTTGGTGGTCGAGGAAAGCCGGAGTTCCCGGAGAAAAAACACCGACCTACGGCGAGTACCTGGCGACTGCCCCACGTAGGCCTCGAACCCGCGACCTAGTGGTGGAGGGCTTGTGTTGGCAGAATGTCAGACGCCTTTACAATATTCAAACCAAGGTGCTAATTTAATTTCAAGGTATTGATCAATCATTTGTCATCGAACATTGATCTTGAATTTCAGGAGTTTGACATCATGACAGCAACACGGTGAAAAATATAAATGACTTGATTTAATTTGTTTAAACGAGGCCCTGTTATCATACTTACTTTACCTCCCACTGAAGGTATCTACCAAATTCACGGAATATATTCTGCTGTCCGGGGCAACAACTTGGCCTCTTCTGACGCACACTTTCTAGTTATACAAGTTTTAACACACAATGTATTAGACACGCTATTTACTCATGCATTTTCTCAGAACTGAGAGATAATGGTTAAGTGGAAGTTAAAGCACGACCGTTTACTGGTCGTATCTTAGACCAATCAACGTTCAAGTTTCTAATAAACAACTCAATCACTGCTTCGTCCTAATCTCCTTGGATCGCTTTTGAATCTCATGTCAACATTAACAATGTCGATC
>JAUMHH010158984.1:0-17922 GCA_032359455.1 Chlamys rubida | reverse complement strand
TTAAAAAATTTAACAGGTTCTTTTGAATGAATTTTAATCATAAATACTGATATTTTGCCTGTAGCTTTATTTTAGATAACTTTTAATGTTACAAGTGTGATATTTATACCAGGTGAGCGATGCAGGCCCATTGGCCCTCTTATTATGTATCAAAATAACTCCAAAAAACATTCATTTGATTCAGACACACCTGATATGATCACTACACATGTACACCCTGCAGTAACTAGGAGATCATTTGACCACAGGATGTAGATTTTTAGTTTGTGCGAGTTTGGACTTGAATGAGGAAGTTTCAAGGGAGATTGGTAAATTTTGATCAAAATTAGGGAGGGTTAACACCTATGATTTTGCAGAGGGGCTATTCAAATTCATATTTATTCAAATAAATGATAAGATCCAACTGCTATGCCTCATGATTGGCTGAAAATAGCTTATCATTTAACATTCTCAACATGTACCTATTACATTGTAGGAGCTAGTTATGCCCTGAGGAATGGTCATGCAAGTGGACTTGTGGCTTTGGACCGTGGACTGATGGCTCTCCGGACAGGTCAGTGCCAGGCTGCAGTAGTGGCCGGCTGTAACCTCTGTCTCAAGGTCACAACCTCCACTCAGCTACACAGGAATGGTCTTCTCTCGTCACATGGTGTCTGTAACTGTTTTGATGAGAAAGGTAAGCATTTAAATTTAAATTTTCGTGAAGTAAGTGAAGGTTTCTTAGATAACATAACTCTGGAAGTCAGTAAATTGATGTATGGAAAAGTGCTTCAATTACATTTCCAATATGTCATACATGTATATTAATATGTGCTTTGATTTGTAAATAACTGATACCTGAATGAGAAAACCTGTACTTGTGTCTGGTTGTAGCTGATGGTCTTGTGAGGAGTGAGGGTGTGGTAGCCATGTTTCTACAGAAGAAGTCTTCAGCCAAGAGAATTTACTCCACCGTACTTCATACAAAGGTGGCATCCTACAGATCTCTATCCCCAAGTAAGATGTGGCATTATAACAAAGTTAAAAGTACAGGTGACATCAAGGTCTTTATCCCCAAGTAAGATGTGGCATTATAACAAAGTTAAAAGTACAGGTGACATCAAGGTCTCTTTCCACAAGTAAGATGTGGCATTATAACAAAGTTAAAAGTACAGGTGACATCAAGGTCTCTTTCCACAAGTAATATGTGGCATTATAACAAAGTTAAAAGTACAGGTGACATCAAGGTCTCTATCCACAAGTAAGATGTGGCATTATAACAAAGTTAAAAGTACAGGTGACATCAAGGTCTCTTTCCCCAAGTAAGATGTGGCATTATAACAAAGTTAAAAGTACAAAGATGACTTTCAGGTCCCTGTCCCTACGTAAAATGTGGTATAATAACAAAATTAAAAGTACGAAGGTGATATTCCTGTACCTGTCCCTTTTAACAATGTGTCATTTTAACAAAGTTAGAGGTACAATGATGACATCCAGGTCCCTGTCCCCAAATTAGATGCAACATCATAATGAATTAAAGCTACTTAAAAATTGTTGATTTAAAAAAAAAAATCACTTTTGCTGTTCTGTTTGGTGGATATGAGATATATATTTCACTTTACAGTACATATTTATTGAAAACATTTATGATGCTAATTACTCTGGTTAGTGTCTTCATTTTGACCAATGTTTTTAAGTTTTTTTGTTCAGAATGTGAAGTGCTGTTTTTCATATTGATTGCAGTGCTGCCCCCTAGTGTGGAGGAACAGACAGAGTTTCTGAAGGAAGTGTATCAGGAAGCAGGTGTGCCACCAGAACATGTGGCATATGTTGAGACGAGCGGTTGTTCCGTTGCTAAGGGAGAGGCACAGGAAATGAAAGCTCTGGCCAGGGTCTTCAGCAGTCATAGATCAACGCCTCTTCTGATTGGCTCTGTGGTGTCCAATGTTGGTCACATGGAAACTGTATCAGGTAAAGCACACATATTGCAGAAAGAGTTTTGTCATGCTTGCCAACCCTCCATATTTAGGTTGGACACTTCCAATTTCTGACTCCCAAAATGCTCAAAACTTCAGGAATTGAAATCAGCAATGATTTTGGACTTATCGTAAAACTTAAATTAATTGGGAAGTTTATTCTGCATACAAAATTTAAATTCTAAAATTATTAGATCAAAATTATCAGAATTTGGAATGAATTTAATTTTTAATTAGTAGAAGTTTGGCATTTTACTCAATTTCGTGTAAAGTATAAATCCATTCATCTTTCACCATGTCTTGGGTAATGCATCATATTCTAAGCATCAGATAATGTGTCAATCATAGCTGTTACCCGATGAGGTTAAATTTTGTGCATTTAGCTAAGGCTATTTCTCAGATTAATAATTCTTCAGCTTTACTAGGTACTGTTATGATTTTTGTTTCAAAATTGAATCCATTTATTACATTCTTCCCCCAGACCTTGTGGGACTTGCTAAATTGATCCTAACAATGGAAGAAGACATTATTCCACCAAACCTCCACATACATACCGCCAACCAAGATCTTGCTACCACCCTAAGCGGCCAAGTCCAGGTAGTGGAAGAAAAGACACGGCTGCCCGGCAACAGTGGCATAGTGGCCTTAAACTCCTATGGACTTGGTAACCTATGTGCTCATGCAGTATTTGCCGCGCACGATCATCTGAAATCCAAGTGCCATCCAGCGGAAAAACTGAGTAGATTGTTCACATACTCGGCTAGGACAAAGGAAGGGCTGGAGTCAGTATTCAGACTGGTACGGAGTAATGCCAGTAACATACACCTTCAGTACTTACTACAGGAAACGGCCCATGTGGCATCTACATACCATCCCATGCGTGGGTACACAGTGGTTAACGCTCCAGACAAACTACAGGAAATAAAGGTACCTGTTCATCAAATCTGAACAAATATTACAAGTTTTGGCTGCATGGTTGTTGTTGATTTAAACATTATTGCCTCAAGTTTGCTAGGAAATGCTATTCATCTGATATTCACTGTGTCAAAGTAGGGGATATAAGCTAGATGCTATTATAATGAAGTGGATATTAACCCTTTCACCACTGTAGACCATAATGGACTCATCCAGATCAACAAATGGTAGAGTCTACTAAAGTTACATAGGGGTGAAAGGGTTAAGGATCCCCACCCATTGTCAAAATCTATGCATTGCAGTTTTTTCTGGCATGACTGGCTTTGATAAATCATTTCTGAAAGAAATGCATTATATACACATTACAGAACTTCTCATGACAAAATAATATAGATGAAATCAACAAAAAAGAATCAACAATAGAATTATGAGTATAAAAATTCAACAGCTGGGCCCGACTAGAATTCAAACCCTGGATATCTGAACATTACCAATATGTACACTGTCCCGCTAACCAACTGAGCAACCTGGTCAGTAGTTGTACCCTGGACAAGTTCTGCTACAGTTACATCAGAATAAGAAATTAAGGGGAGGTAACTTTATGTACGAAATAATGCACTTGATTTCTCAGTGTTTTGCCTGTTTTTTGGCTATTAGAGCAAGAAGAACCAGCCTACAGGAAATGTGATAAGCTGGTTAGAAAAGATTAAGACAGCAGTAAAGCAAATGTTTTGTATTTCTCCTTATTATTTTCAGGATTGCAGTTCAACTGTAGCTGAGCGGCCATTGTGGCTGGTGTATTCTGGCATGGGATCCCAATGGCCAGGGATGGGGCGTGCGATGATGAAGTTTGAGGTTTTCCGTCGCTCAATTGAACGATGTGATGCTGTCCTCCAGAAACATGGGCTACAGCTGCTGAAGCTGATCATGGAGGGAGAAGAAAATACCTATGAAAGTGTCCTCCATTCCTTTGTAGGACTTGCCTCTATACAGGTACACACAAATTATAGTTCAAAGACCTTCATAGATTAAACCATTACTACAGTCAGTAATATTAGGACAGTATATTTTACAATGTTACTGATTCCTTTAATAGTGAACCTTGTGTGTCCTTGATCACATGCATTGACCTTGACTCAGTTAGATTATTTTGGCCACAGATATTTGAGTTCTGGACTTGTGCTGTTTCTGTTGGACTCACCCACATTTTGAGACTACACAATACCTATATTTAGGAAAATAGGATTCATCAAATTTTAAAAATGATGTGCAGGACTTGCCTGAAAAGTTCTACAAATGTCACTAGGTCAGCTGTTTGAGGAGGGGTTAAGTTGAACTTGACTGCCTGACCTTTGCTCTATCACCTTGATAAGAGTGACCTTTATCATAATGACTTTAAGGTCATATGACAAACAAGGTCACACTGTAATACAGGAGACCCAAGATTAATAATAACCTTGTACAATCATGCAGTGGGTTACAGCAGGTCAAATCTTGTTCCCAAACCAATTGGAGATGTTCATTGTTGACCTTGACAAAGAAGGCTTTGTTAACTTTACCCTTTGCACTGATTCAGGTAGCTCTCACAGACATGCTGCTTTGTATGGGAATAAAACCTGATGGAATCCTGGGCCACTCAGTGGGAGAACTGGGATGTGGCTATGCTGATGGGTCACTGACCGCTGAGGAAACTGTTCTGGCCGCGTACTGGAGAGGTCGCTGTGTGGAGGAGGCCAAACTGCCACCAGGGGGCATGGCAGCAGTCGGTAAAGCTGAAGTATATTTACAATTTATATAAACGGGTAAATAAGGCATAGTTGACATCAACTGCAGTCAAATGCATTTTCAGCAGTCAGTCATGAGAGACGACACATTGAATAATGGCTACTTTAGACAAGTAACCCTTTAATTCAGAAACAGCTAGGTGATCTTTTAATTCAGGTTCCGATTGATTTGTCAAACAGGCATCAATCTGATTCCATGTCCTTTCAGATAAAAACCAGTTGTTTAAATGAAGAACTTTTAACAAGGTTTCATTTTGATATGTCAGGAGGGTATTTTGTTGTGAAATGGAAATGCTGAGAATTGCTTCTCCAAGGTGAATCCATGAGGATGGAGAGCATATTGCTATTTGACAAGATTGACAAGTTTCATTATAAGACACATGGTTTGGCTCAGTCTTCAACAAGTTGAATATCATTTCTAAACGTCCTTTACCAAGTATCCATACTATTGTTGACAGGGCTGACATGGAAGGAGGCTACAGACCAATGCCCTAAGGATGTTGTTCCAGCATGTCACAATGCCACTAGTACTGTTACTGTGTCTGGACCAGTTACTGCAGTGGCTAGCTTTGTGGATGAGCTCAAGGGTCGAGGAGTGTTTGCTCGGCAGGTCAACAGTGCAGGGGTTGCCTTCCACTCACAAGACATGAAGAAGGTGGCACCCCTCCTCATGTCTCACCTGTCAAAGGTAAGTACACCTGACGCAAGACAGAACAAGGTGGCACCCCTCCTCATGTCTCGCCTGTCAAAGGTAAGTACACCTGACACAAGACAGAACAAGGTGGCACCCCTCCTCATGTCTCACCTGTCAAAGGTAAGTACACCAGACACAAGACAGAACAAGGTGGCACCCCTCCTCATGTCTCACCTGTCAAAGGTAAGTACACCAGACACAAGAGAGAACAAGGTGGTGACCCCTCCTCATGTCTCACCTGTCAAAGGTAAGTACACCAGACACAAGACAGAACAAGGTGGTGACCCCTCCTCATGTCTCACCTGTCAAAGGTAAGATACAGGTTAGGACAAGGTGGCACTACTTCTCATGTGTCACAGATTGAAGGTAAGTATGCTAACACACTTTTAAACAGGTCAAATTAAGGTGGGCATAATAATGTCTCACTGGTCAAGCCACCTGACACAAGACAGAACAAGGTGGCACCCCTCCTGATCCTGATGTTGCGTCTGTTGAAGGTAAGTTACCTGTTACACTTGATTCAGGTGAGAACAAGGTGACACTTGTTAACTACCTTTGAATACTATAGACAAATAATCTGCTTTACTTTGTCAGGTATGTTAGAAACACATCAACAAGGAAGGTAGGAAAACAGGAAACTTGTACAGATGTAAGTCAAGATATAGCCTAGAAAAGTGTCAGGGAAGACAGTGAATGGGGATGGTTTATTAATGTACTGTATTTGGCTTCAGTAGAGTTTGTACATCTTGCTTGTTGCTACAGGTGATAAAACCCAAGCCTAGGAGTTCCAAGTGGATCAGTTCCTCCGTGCCAGAGTCGGAGTGGAACAGTGAAAAAGCGAAATGGTCATCGGCAGAGTATGTTGTCAACAACTTGGTTAGCCCAGTGCTTTTCCAGGAAGCACTTCAGCACATTCCTGAAAATGCCTGTGTGATTGAGATTGCACCACACTGTCTCCTGCAAGCAGTGATAAAGCGCTCCCTCCCCAAAAGCTGTTCCATATTTGGTGTAATGAAGAGGCTACACGACAACAATCAGGAATTCTTCTTCTCCAACCTCGGGAAGTAAGTAGCTGTAGAATAAACGCTTATCCAATGTGTGTTTGAACCCTTGTTTTCGTGTATGTCATATGGAGGGTTGTAATATTACATTAAAACATCAATATATCACAATAGCTAGCTTGACTGCTAATGCAAAGTTTGTTGGAATTGATGTTTAAACATGAAAACTATAAAATTTAATTTATTTTGACAATGGTCAGGGTCATTTTGGAACACGAAAAAGCTGATAGGCCTTTTTTTCTTGTTCTTCAGTAGCTGACACTTGGCGTCTCTTTCACTATATGGATTTACTAAGTATTTGTAAGGTTTGGATTTGAGTTACAACACTTAAGGTTCAAAGGTCCTTTTACACTCTGTTCGAACCCCAATTGGCTTTCTCTGTAGGTGTTATCTGGAGGGTGTGAGAGTGAACCCTTTGGGGCTGTTCCCTGCCGTTCAGCTCCCTGTACCCCGGGGCACCCCAATGATCAGCCCCGCCATACGGTGGGACCACAATCAGGCCTGGGTTGTAGCTGACCCAGAAAACCTCATCACAGAGGGCCAGGCATGCCTGTTTGAGATCGACTTGTCACCAGAGTCGAAGTACCACTTTATCGTAGACCATCGGATCAATGGCCTTGACCTATTTCCAGCGTCTGGCTACCTCACTCTGGCGTGGCGGGCCCTGGCACGAGTCTGTGGACAGCTGTACACACAGATGCCCGTCTTGTTTACCAACGTGGTGTTTCATCGGGCCACCATCCTCCCTAAATCTGGTACTCCTCACCTTCATTATGATATAGACATATGATTGATATAGTGATCGACTGAAAAAATGTACCAGACACATTTCAGTACCATTCATATGGGTGATAACAAGTTTAAATTACTTTTCATCACATTAATGCAGATGAAATATGAAATAAATTTTGTTTACTTACAAATCCAGACCATGTCATGAAGTCATTGACATTGTGGGGTCTAATCGAGTTGTTATTTTGAAATCTATGTCAGGATATTTTCTAAATTGATGAAAATTTTAGCATATCGGTATAAAAAACTTTGATATATTTAAGTACCTTTTCACCTGTGGCCAAAACAGATGTGTAACACATATAATATGTATAATATGTGACATCATGAATTTAAAAGCAATTATAACAGATGTGCAAAATCCTTCAGAGGTTATATTCCATTTTATTTGCACTGGGCCATGACTAAGTATGACATGGACATACAATCACAGCTATTCACAGAAAATCATAATGTGCCCTTCATCCACTTTTTCATGTTGAAATGTCCCATGTTCTCTTGAATTTTTCTAGGTAAGCTGACCTTTCGTGTAAATCTCACCCAAGTCACTGGCTGTTTTGAGATAAGTCAGGATGATGGACTCGTGGCAAGTGGAGTTATCTCCCCTGCACAGGATGAACCCAAGCCTGATGCCGAGGAAATTCCAGTACCACAGAGCCCTCGCCGAAGTTTGGAACCAGAGTTGACGACAGACGATATCTACAAAGAACTGAGGCTGCGTGGTTACGACTTTGGACCAAAGTTTAGGTCTATTGCAAAAACAAGCTGTAGAGGTATGTGAAAGAAAACGCTGAGAAAATTATACTTTTAGAAATTTTGTGTTTTTCTGTGTCAAAGATTTATTTGTCTGTTTTTTTTAAAATTTTCATTATAAACACAGTATGAATGCCACAATAATTTTAACCATTGTAAAATAAAATCTTGCCACAAGTCCAGTAAATTTTTGGCATTATAAAGGGATTTGGTTACTCAAACTCTTTGTCCATTCATCATCAAAAGTCCGACAGACAAGGGTCTTCATACTTTGATCGCGTCTGTAGACCAACTTGGTAGACTTGATATAACAGTCTAGACTGGCAGACATGCTACTTTTGAACACTGCTTCTTTCTCTATAAGGTGAACAAGGTGACCTGTTATGGACCAACAACTGGGTGTTACTTTTGGATGCCATGATACAGATCCACCTGGTGGTGAAACCCGACATCAAATCAGCATTACCCACCGGCATACGGAGACTGACCATCAATCCTGTCCTCCACAACAACGCTGTACTGCTTGACTCCAACACTGGAAAGACAAGTAAGGGAGGCAGTTCATCATATAGCTTCATTTTTGCAGTGTTTTCATGAGCTGAATAAAATTCAGATATAACTCCTATAATCAGTAGGACAAATCAAGATAATTTTAATTCTTTTTGATGGAAGTAATATAGTGATATTCAGTTTGAGAATTTGTTTTTGGGATCTGGCTTTGTATGTTTGATAGGAACTTAGCATTTAACATTAGTATGTACTAGATTGGTCTAGCTGCTACACTAGAGTTTGCATATGGTTGCTTTTCAGGACTGAAAATCAAGGTCACTCTTACTTTAAATAGAAAGTTGAATTCTGTGCAATGAATTGAGTTCTGCTCAGCTGATAACACTCCAAAATCCATTCACTTAATGTAATCAGACATTAAGTTTCCACAAAATAACTCGAGGCTGATCAATCTTCATACACTGCCCACTTGGTCCAAATGCCAAAGGCCAAGGTCACAGCATACAGAGAAAGATGAGTTCCCATGCAATATCTGGTGATCATGTAGGCAGTTGGGACTCTGTTAGGTCAAGGTCATTGTTACTATAAAAAGAGCATTTCATTGTGCACAAAATGAATACCTCGTAAACTAAAAAACAAGCCCAGACATCTCTCAATTTTAACAATGATCCAGGGATTAGTAATGCTTTGCAATAACTATATTTTTAATTCAGTGTAATTTGCCTTTGCAGCTGTGAAGGTGTTTGTGAATAAGTTTGGTGACACAACAATAGCAGGAGGTGCAACTATGGAGGGAGTGACCCTGACAAAGGTTAACCTTCGACCCCACGACCAGACTGTTGCCATTGGTGAGATGACCTTTGTTCCGTACCGTGATACAAGTTGTCGGGAAACATTGCCTTCTCTGGTTAAGTACACCGAACAATGCAGTCGTGTTGCTGCAGCAATACTCAACAAATTTGAATCTCACCTGGAAAAGTCGAGCATTCCAAATAAGAAGCTGTTTGAAGCAGTGGCAAAATCATGTAAAGCAGACGACATCAGCAATTTGAAAATCAAGTCGAAGGATTTGGATCAGATGGACTGGAGTCTGCTGAGAACCTTGATGAAGGTCTCTACCATGAGACTGACCAGAGGATTGGCTGATAACATCGTAAGTGTGCTAGAGGCCTTTGGATCTGACATGGAAAAGGACCAATTGCTGAATCACATGACCAACAAGGCTGTGCTCAATCCATGTCTTGACATTGTCTCTGAGAATTTTTCATCAAGAACACTTCGTGTGCTGGATGTCAAGAATACAGACAACATCTTTGGGGAAAACTTGAGAGGTCATCTTCAGCAGACTCAAAGGGGAGCAGTCAGCTTTCATCAAGTGGACTGGACACTTGGTGAAGCATCTAAACCAGATGATCCTTTCCAGCTTGTTGTCCTAGACGATTTCCTGCATGGACAATCTGACATTGCGGAATCTCTCAGAAAAGTGTCAGCAATGGTTGCAGCAGATGGCTACCTCCTACTGTTGGAGGTCACCCATAACTTCCACATACAGGCCATACTGGATGGTCTGACGAAGCCATGTTTGAATGTGAAGGATGAAAGGACACTAGGGTGGTACTGCAGTGCCCCTAAGTGGCAGGAACTATTCAAGATGGCTGATCTTGAAATCATTGTAGAGAGAGCTGATAGCCTTCTCTACACCCTGTATCTGCTCAAAAAAAGGACAAAACCTGATCCAAAGAGGCAAACTGTGGTTCATGTGGATCACCTCAACTTCTCATGGCTGGATGATCTCAAGGCAAAGTTCAAAGACGTGCAGACAAAACCAAAGGGAGACAACCTATGGCTGGTGGCTGACAAGGAGAAACGGAATGGAATTCTGGGATTGGTGCGATGTCTGCGACGAGAACCAGGAGGGGAACGAGTTAGGTAGGTTGGTTGAGTCTGCAAAAGGAAACCAATTTGTTAGGTTGATTGGTATACAAGATTGGAGTGAGTTCAGGAGATGAGTGAGGTAGACAGGTCAGGAATGAGTTAAGTTTGTTGGTTGGGTATACAAGTTCATAGGCTTGTAGGGCTTGTTCATTTGCGGAACAACCAGTTTGTCTGTTTTTAAATGTAACATTTTCGGGTATAAATCCTGGTGGACCTGCAATTGTTTATGCGGGCCTGGAAAGGCTTATTCAAGTTTCGCCTGAAAGCAGCATCAGATTATTAGCTCTGGTCCAACCGGTTCAACAGTTTTGATTGCGATAAATGAATGCGGCCCTGGATCTTGCGGCTGAAGATCTAAATATAAAAATAAACACCAAAAACATCTAAGTTTGCAAATAATTCATAACGTTGGTCGACGTGCTAAGTGCTGACGTGAGAGCTACCATACAAAAGTACAGACGATTTATCATTAATGGTATACAACTATAAACGTATCTCTATCAGACAAACATGCTATCTTGACCCGTCCTTCACCGACATGGCTCGTTGGCGCCTTTCTCAGGCAGGTAAAAAAACAGATAAGTACGCGTCATGTATTTTTAAAACCACGCGTGTCACAAACAAGGAACGGTAGAGATCGATCCGCCGAAGGATCAATGGAGGCTTACATTTCCTCCGGGTTTCACTTTTTTTAATTTCTGTAAATATTTAAGACCACAGTAGTCAACAGGAACCTTTTACTGAAAACGTTAATATTTACACAGGCGTGCGATGACAATTCAATAACAGTTATTTTTAATTATTGATTTAACATTGCCTTGAGACTTAAAGCGGGGCGTGCCTGCAAGTTGATACGGCATTGCCCAGAGACTGGAATTTGGTTTGTGTCTAAAAGATGATTTGATAAAGCATCGAGAAAGGAAATTGAACTGTCTTATAGTTTTTATGACAGTGTCGTGACAGTGAAGTGGTATTGTTCTTATCGTTGATATGATAGTGTCATGGGACCGGAAGTGGTCTTGTTTTATCGTTGATATGATAGTGTCGTGAGACCGGAAGTGGTCTTGTTTTATCGTTAATATGATAGTGTCATGAGACCGGAAGTAGACGTGCCTTATAGTTGATGTGACAGTGTCTGGCATGTTATATTTGATATGATAATGCTCTTAGAAAATGGGTGTGTTTTATAGTTTAAAAAACAAGTGCCCTGCGACAGGTAGTGGGATTGTCTACTGCTGGCTGTGGGTTACTCATCAGTACAGTTTAGTGTAAATCAGATCAATGGATCGATAAAAAAAATAGCAACATTCTCTTCTCAATACATGTACCTTTGAATTATAATAAAAGCAATTTATAAACAAAGGGAAACGTTCCAATATACTTACAATGATATTATGAGATAAAATGGTACAATGAGCGAGACGGAACAGTGACAGCCAAATGCAGTTTACATATTCATAGTACAGCAAAAACGCATACTGGGGAAAAAAACAAGCCATCACGTTTATAAAATGAATCTAATAGTTAACTCTCCATAAAAATCGACTAGACGTACACATTGAACGTGTGTTTTGAGTAGCTAAACTGTGAAAACCATATCCATATTTCAAGAAGACCACTTCACAACTGTGTGTATGGATATGGATAATTTTGGTCAGCTTACACGCATGCAACGATTTATTCTCTGATAAAACAACACACCATCCAAATGACTCACGGAATTAGATCTGTGTAAGTTCGTGGACTCACGGAATTAGATCTGTGTAAGTTCGTGGACTCACGGAATTAGATCTGTGTAAGTTCGTGGACGATCTAAGACATCCTTTTTTAGAACTTAATGTTATACGTCACATGGAAGGTACGAAAAGACAGAGAAGGTGAAATGGTGTTTGATATCATTATTGAAACAAATATGAAGAGTTTTATACGTTTCTCTCTTAATCTCTTATTATTTGTTGTTATTTTCAGATAATGACAATAAACAAAATAATCTTACTTTTTACTGAAGTAATTATCATGGAAACATCTGGTCTAAACGTCACACGCACTGATCGTGTCGTGTACTCATCACACGTCACAGAACAAGTTTGATAGATACTTGCTAGACTAGCTAGAGATTATCGTGCTGAAGACTTGTGAGGTTATCGTGCTGAAGACTTGTGAGATTTTCGTGCTGAAGACTTGTGAGGTTATCGTGCTGATGTTTGTGAGCGTTTGATGCTTCGCTATACACTACTACCTCAGACACACACAGAGGCATTACCCAGATATACTCTACATTTATACACTTACTCGGATGCTAAGTGCCCGTATTCCTGAAACCATTGTCATGCTTAAGCATGGATTTTGTGTTCCAGCTTGATTTCTTGTTCCGGTTATAAATTAACAAAGAAAATAATTTTGTCAATTAAACCCGAATACTGTTTTCAATGTTTACAATTTACTTGTGATTGTTTGACATGATTGAAGTGAGTTACAAAAAAGCTGGAACCAAAAATCTATGCTTGAGCATGAGAACGCTTTCACGAATACGGCCCTGCATGGTAGCCTGTTGAGTATCCAAACATCCACAATTCAAGCTCTGTCTGACAGTTTGAAAACATTATCAGGTCTTTTTATGGAGGTATTCTGGATTCGAATGTAGCAATATATATATTTAGTATAATTGTGCTAAGGAATGAATTAAATTATATTTGCAATAATGAATTTTACTGATTTACATTTCATAAAGAGATGTGTTTCATGAAGAAAAAAACAACAACATATATATGCGAAGTAAAATCTAGCGTAGGGACTATTTTTATGACGTCGGATGGTGAAGTCGTTATTTGGTTTTCAGGTTTCCCCCAGCAACAAATGAGTGGGATGATATGATAAGGTGCCGTTGTAATGAATGAACCAATTAATATTATTTGCGGAAATGCTCTGTATATGGTTCTTATTGTATTTACCGATATATGATTGTGAGCTATAATGCAAATTATTGTAAAACCAGAAAAATACAATTTCAAAATTTGAGTGAAATTCGAAATACGAAAAAGAAGTACCACAACCCTCATTTAATGCTGCACGTTTTTATCACGTTCAGTAGAATCAACTTGCAAGTCATTTTTTGAAAAAATGTTAAGTTCTAGTATTTTTACGAAAATGATTTATATACGATTTTTCCATGCGAGTTCTGTCAGATTCAACTATATTCTGGCTAACGGTCCGGTAGAAACTACAACCTGATATCATGATAAATAATAGACAAGCATTATACATTCTGCAGATAAAGGTAGTGCGACACAAAATAATGTGAATGTGTCTATATAACTCTCGAATTAATTTTCCAAAAATCACCATTAGGAAAAAAGCGGAATTCTAGGAAAGTAAGAAATTAAATAAACTGTCTTTTTAATTTTGACGGATATAGAAGCATTTATCATATAGAGCATTTATTTCAGAAATTATCACAAGCTTAGCTAACAGGCAAACGTTTCCCGGGTCAAGAGATAGAATTACGGTCTTTCCGGGTCAGGAGGTAGAATTAGCCCCGGGTATAACAGTCTTTCCCTGGTCAGGAGGTAGAATTAGCCCCGGGTATAACAGTCTTTCCCTGGTCAGGAGGTAGAATTAGCCTCGGGTATGACAGTCTTAACCGGGTCAGGAGGTAGAATTAGCCCCGGGTATAACAGTCTTTCCCGGGTCAGGAGGTAGAATTAGCCCCGGGTATAATGCTCTAGACTTGCAGACACTCTGCCACAGAAGGAACATCAAGTGACTTTTATTTCGGAGAGTCAAAGAAAGTCGTGTACCACTGTTTACAATGGAGGCGGTATAACAGTCTCAGAACGCACACATCAAGCGACGCAGCTTCCGGTTTCGCCAGAAGCGTCCATGGAAACTGTAGCGCTATGACGTAGTTGATCTCCCGACGGACAGGAACATGCACACATATAAACCGACATACAGCACAAAACTACAATAAAATCCACAACCAATGGACAGATGGAGTTAATGTTTTGATGAATGTTTATTACTGGACTTTTTCTGAAGCTAGAGGGGATGTTTACATATGAAATTTATGTTCTCCAAACTCTGGGCCTACTTTGACGCCAACATGCACTCTGTGACATGCCATACCAGTGTAAACGTACGGGCACCTAGCCTCAGAGTACCAATCTGAACCAAAGTACGACATCTTATAAAACTCTTATTCAGCATACGACCAATGATCTTGGATGCGTCAAATGACCCCGAGTATGACATACGACCCAGAACGTACAACCCCTTAGCCAGAGTACTACTATGACCCCTGACTCGGTTATTAGTGTACAATATACATGCAATACCATAAACCCAGCGTACAGCCATAACCCAGAATACGACCTCTGACCCTGACTTAGCGTATGACCTTTCTTATTCAACCTCTGATGGTGCTTACGATCATTGACCTAATGTATGTCAGTCAGTGACGTCATAGATCCTAAACAAACTGTACACGTACCATAATAGGACATCGTCCAAAGTGTGTTAGTTACATGTAAGCCTAGTTGCTCAAACTCGGTAAAGTCATATTGGGCTTGAAAACAATAATAAAGCACACTGCGCCCTCAAAGGTCAAAGGTTAAAACCTGCATACATGAGTACATGGCGAAATAGACAGATACTATTATAACAAGTATTTTTGTATTCCAATTTTATGCTATAGACCTGTTTCACGTAGATATTCGAAAATGAAAATCTTCGACAAATGAAGTGTATGGAACAAATTGGTCTTACAGTTGTGTAGCTATCTTTTGAGTGCTACCTCACGCATGCATTCCGCCCGGTCACATTATGCTGTCAATTAATGGGTGACTTTTGAAGAACGAATAACGAATCACAACACATACCTTTTCTGATCCGCTTATTTTCTGCATCACTTACGACAAGTTCGACAGCTGTTATTTCTGCTGTTAAAACAGATGTAACATCGGGAAGCCGACAGGATGATGGTCTGTCAACAACAATGAAAGTCGCCGGGACCCTTCTCCTGTCCTCGGAACCACCAATGCACCTTGGGATATGTGACGGATGCTACCATGTGTATGCTCGAAATAGAAATCTATGTTCATGGAGATTGTTTTTTGATTTTTCCTTTATAGTGAAATAGTGAAAGCATAGCTTCACTTGGGGATCGAATTGTTTAGAACTATCGGGTATGGTTTTGTTTTCTATGAGAGAAAGAACTAAATCCGTGTTCCCAATAGATTTTAAAATTAGTCATGCTGTCAGTTTTTCGTTTCTTTAAATAGATTAGCATAATTCGTATATCAGAGGGTGCTTTTAGCTGAAGTGCGAATTGTAATGACAATGTGCCCCTGCGATCTGCAAGCGAGGGTTCCTTCAGCACACAGACTTATAGGGGTATTATGCGAAAGGCACTAATGATTCGTCTAAATAATATGGTTTGGTAAAATCTTAGTAAACACCATAAAAACGCAGTTTCATTTCTGGAAAACTACCAATAATCAAAAGAGATAAATGTCTTTGAAAGCAATTATAAAACTCGACGAAATACTGCAGTACATTAATGTTATATCACACCGGCCGTATCTGTTTCCGATAACCAGAACGATCTCAGTAAAACTGGGTTACGTTAATTTCTGTTGGTTACAGATAACGAGTGTAAAACAGACAGGCGACATGGGTTAATTGAGCATGCTGTATGTCGCCAGTTGTCACTCAGTCGTGAAATGGCGGTTTGTCAGGTTACATCCCCTGTAGCAGTAACTTTACATTAGCTCCGGGACGTAAAGATTGCTAGTGGATAAATTTTACGTAACAATTTATCAGTCGTTTTAACTCGCATTCGTTTTTGTTTTAAAATCTGATCTAGAGCGCGTCTCTCTAATATCTAATGCATTCGTGTGTAATCACGCCGGAAATCACAGTCTCGCGATAATACATTAAACAACATGTTTTTGTCATTCCGGACGGCTATTGTAACTTCTTTGAAAAGTAAAAAAAAGATGAATGTAAAAAGCACTGCGTCTGTCTGTAAAAATACACGTCGGAGTCAGAATAATAGGTTTTGAAACCTGAGATTATACATGGATATCAACTGTAAAACTCGCAAAAATACATACTCAGCAATCAATCATGACCAAGATCTTTGAAATTAGATAGAACGTAGGCTGGCTGTAAAAATGTCTTAAAATATTCATATAATTACATTTTCATCAGACATTTTTTTAGATCTAATGACGATTACGTAGTTTATATTCGCCCTATGGAATTGTGTAGCCTGTCCTAATCAATTAAAGCGCCAGTGACTTAAGTTGATAGGCATTGTATATGTACATATTAGTGTAGATTGTTGAATTATTGAAGATGTATACATGTGCACGATGTTCCCCGCCAGGACGTCAGTATTCACGCCAGGACGTCAGTATTCACGCCAGGACGTCAGTATTCACGCCAGGACGTCAGTACTCACAGCTGTCGACGTTTTCCAAATTGATGAACACTTGGGTGTAGGAGCTTGGAATCAATTCATTGGAAATCGCGACTTTGTGATACAGAGAAGATGCACATGCAGTGTTGTCTTCAGCAGGTGAATGGTTTGCTCAGAAATGTCGCAGTCACGTTAGTGCTCACACGTTAGCCGTTTCTTCCCCTTAATAATTTATACATACACAAACAGACTTCGATTTTCTAAAAGAACTATACTACATGTAGATACTTAATCAACTAACGTTGTCGTCAATGAAAAAAACGTAAGTATTTTTAAGGGTAAAATAAAGCGAATATTTGAATTTTAGAGAAGTTTATATCACTTACGTAAATATGTATGTACAGTTACACTACTGAAAGATACACCGATAAAAATCGTCTTAATTAGTCCCATTTTGGGAACAACAAAAAAAGGACAATCATTGAAGCGGTCCAGAATTTGGAACGCGGTCCTTATATCGGTTACATGGGTCGCCCCTGTGACTGTTTAGGGGACGTTTTAAGATTACAAAATGCCGAGTTCGTAGAGATGTAACATACAATTACACACCTATATAACACGCTATATTTACAAATTGTTGGGTGTGACTACAGTATGCAAGAATAATGGAACATTTTATTTATATTTTAGATTCTTAGTTTTGAGTAAGGCAGTATCAGATTTTCTTGGAACGGCCTAAATTCATATCTCAACGATTGTTTCACAATATTCGAGCCGGGAGGAGAAGTGTCAGAATTACATTTGCGTTCATAGGCTAATGAACGTATATTTCTTCTTGTATTGTTTATATTGTGTCTTCTCGCATAAATATAAGTCTACATCATTCAAAAGAACACAGAATGTCATTTCGTAGTTACAGACTGTCGGGTGTGACTGCAGTATATATTATTGAAGTGTTTAGTTAGCGACTGTCGGGTGTGACTGCAGTATATATTATTGAAGTGTTTAGTTACAGACTGTCGGGTGTCACTGCAGTATATATTATTGAAGTGTTTAGTTACAGACTGTCGGGTGTGACTGCAGTATATATTATTGAAGTGTTTAG
>JAUMHH010158973.1:0-17923 GCA_032359455.1 Chlamys rubida | reverse complement strand
GGGCCAACAAGAGTGATTAATATAAGTTGAAATAACTTGTTTCATAATTGTTGTAAAATAAATAAAGTTTATATATTGTTTATAACAGAAAATTGCTAATTTTAACAAGTTATTTACGTCTTGATTAGATAATTATGTCGTTTAAATGCACATCGGTTGGCCTTCGGGGTAATGAGCCGTTGTTAAACCTGTTTAACATGAAACTTTGCATACACGGTCTGTGTTCTTTTTGTATATACCTAGATAATCTAAACTACAATGCACATGATTTCAAAGAACAGTAACTCACAGCAGCGTGCTTCTCTGTTTGTTCGAATCCAGACAACCAGGATTTAAAATCATTGTTTTATTCAGAATTTGTAAATTTGAACAGTGTTTCGATTAAAAAAGCGATATTAACTCCCTATTTTGGCTTGCGGCTTCAAAACCTACTAAAATGTTCGGGTTGGGACCAATCATCAGTCGAAATTGCTATTATAACTGAAAATTGACCATTGACAATTCAAAAGTCAATAGTAAGTTTCGTGTTGCACAATTACGTAAAATCTCATACCACTCCGGTTCAACACAATAGTTTCTTTTCAGAGTACATTTCAGAGTTTTTTATCAATCACAGCAGGTATGTTGTTGGCAACAACCATTATTTCTACAGTTTGCTGCTAAAGCAGGAATATTCAATTTCACCTTTTCAGAATTTAAAGCAATAAACTAACGAGAGCAATGACTTACACAGTATTAAAAATAGTAATTTTAAGATTATTCTCGTAAAACAAATTCTCCTCCGCAACAATATCGTGTTAGTGTTCTGCCACCTGATCCTGATTTGGATACTCAGTCATGTCGGAATAAGTAGAAATGAAAAGGTAGCCACAACGGAGATATACCAAACTGCCTTGCTATGATATTTTATCCAATTATTATAATGAATTGACAATATAAATCAAATAAACAACAATTCAACATAATGTGAGTTAATGTGTAACAAATAGAGTAGGCCACAGAGAGGAAGTTGTCCTCTCACGACTGTGCATAGCCATACTTATATCAAACACACTTTCAGTTTTCGGAAGAAAAATATATCTTGTTGTTATGCATGCATGTGGCAAATCGGCAACAGTAAAACACTTTATGAACAAATGCTTGTTAAATTTTATAATGTACCAGTATAAGGAGTTTGCTTTATGTGCCAATAATATGTGATTATTTACACTCGTTGTTTATTTACAAAAATGTATAGTTTACTACAAACTGGTTTGTTATTTTGTACCTTTTAACCTATCTTGTTTTGAATAGTTGCTGTATATCTTCTTGTTTACGTCTATTTTACAGTGTTGTTTTGCACCAAATGACTTAAATTGTCAATAGGTCGTAAACAATACAAAGCAAACAAACGAAACATATTATTTAATCCCCAGTGCAACTCAATATTTAAACAAAATCACAATTCACCAACAGAGTGCTACATAATATAGTAACGCTTCCCCATTTTATTTCATTATTCACTACGTTCAAAATAAAAAATAGTCAATGAGAGTAATGCTCTAACTGAACCGAAATCTCTTCTAATACGTCATGAATCATTTAACCGGCGTTAGAACATAATTGTAAGTTATAAATTGGCCGTGTAAGATTTCATTATAAAGAGGTTAGAAAATGCGCATTGCCCGCATTGTATCACTGCTTTCCACTTGTGCCGGTACCTATTCATTAAATGTTCACACGGGTCTCAATGTGCCTTACCATCACAGAAATCATCAACTCCACATTACTTTACTGCCGATTATCGGAGGAAATACCCTTACGTCAAAGTCACAAAATTAAAATGGACCATACGATTCCTCATATAGACCTCCTATAGACCTCCTATTACAAGAACAACGTTTATACCGTTTGCTTCTTGGAATTCTATTTATTTTGGTCGTGCTAAAGATATTCTGTGTACACTGTTGAAACCTTGTCGAAAATTTTAACTTGTTAGTTGATCCGATTCCTACATTAGACATCTCTATGAAATTTCCATCACTTTTCACTTGAGTATTCAGGTGCGTTCCGCATGGTATTTCAGTGAGGAAGCACTATAAAGTCGGCATCAGATCCGCGCTATCGCAAGGAGGCACATATATCAACATACATTGCCTTCAGCATATACACACAAAAGCACGCATATATCACACACATGGAATCACGTATTTTAATAAATGTAGCTGTTATTTGGACGTTTAAAAAAAAAAAAAAAAAGTCACTCAAGTTTCGACTTTTCATCATTTTAATGTCTTACGTTTCATCTTTAATTAAAATGTATTTCCCTGGTAGTAAACATTTTTCCTTACAATTGGTTTTTGATATATGTTTTATTCAATATGAGAGAAGGCGTTGATAAGATGTTATTACTATTTATCCAATATATTGTTCAGTCAGTGTTTTGGCAATAAATATGTTTACAACAACTACTCAATTCAATTTTGAAAGCATATAGTGACAAATGCAGCCCTGGATAATGAGTCCATGTCGTGTCCTCTGTTGCAAGGTCTTACAGAGATAGCTATAATGATCGAGTGTCACAAAGATCTTTCTAATTGTATATGTACATGCAAACATTTTGTACAAGATGCTATCTAACGTTAAATGTCACTTTCGATATATTGTCTAATTTATATTCAAGGACAAAATCAAAATTAAAAAGTCGGTACAAAAAGAAAAACCGAAGGACACCAGGACATTAGAAAGACATTAGCAAGACATTATACACAACGAACATAGACACGGGTTTTGTCTATTTAAATTATTATATAGGAATTGCTGCCATATTTCTTACGTGACATTTGACAGGCAGATGAATATAACTGACAGAATAAATATAATGGCAGTGAATGGTATCCACGTGGTTTGTGGACAAATTTGATTCATCGACACGATATACAAGGCTACGATTACAATGGGAATAAATAAGATATCGAATATGTGTAGAATGTTGCGGTGTAAAGTAAAATGATGACATTGTGAATATTAAAATACGACATTGATAGCGAAAGGTTATAAATCTGGTAATGTTGAGTCGCTGTTGCCGTTTATGAGGACAAAATAGGATTTTTTGTCCTCAGATAATAGCAGTCGGAAGGCTTTTATCTCTTCCCTTATCTACTTTCTTGCTGTATTTATTTGTTAGTCTTGACACTTGACGTTCTATGTTATATGTGTTACTGTTTTTTTTGTTACATTCCTGCTCCAAAATTTCGGAAGTTTTCCCCTAGGTACCTGTCTTCATATGCCTTAGCTGTTGCAAGAACGTAAATCCCCAACCCGCCCCAACCCTTCCCAAAAAACCCATTCCATTTCTTAGTTGTTATAAGAACACTAAGCTTATACACCCAACTAAACCAAACTACTCCGTAATATTCCTTTTCATCGTGTAACATATCTTGTTACTCCTTGTCCGTTCCAATTCATGCAGTCAATGTTCACATTGTTGGGGATTCAAAAATGTACCAATTGAAGAGGTGACCCCGGGGCTAAGGGATTGGGCCTCATAGACTTTATAACTTGTAAAGGATTGAGATCCCCGACCTATAACAATGTGTATTGCTACCGAGTACAAAGAGATTAATACACATGTGATACTAGGATGACCCCCGGCTGTTGCCCAACTTCTGAAGACTTAGTCCCTTTACTATAACTTTGATCATTCCCCATCACCATATATACAATTATATATCATGATATATAGGATATTAGTATGGGCTCAGTGGTTTGCCCACACACATAGGGAATTAGTTTCTTACTCACAACTTGGAAACCATCTATGTTTTTGCAATAATAATGTTAATGATTTTTTTTAATATGATTGCATAAATATTCAATAGTCCCCATAGGCCTCTTGTTTTACAGAAAATACGAAACAGCAAATTCTTTAAAAGCTACTGCATCATGCCATAACGATTCGTCTCCGATTTTATAGCTATAGTCATAATGACAAACTCTTCATAAAAAGTTTTGTAGAAAATAATTGATTGAAAATTCACAAGGCCAAATGTATTTTTTTTTTTACTTTGTTTAATTTCGGGAAATTAAGTCAGCACGGGGAAAGATTTAATCGAATAATGCTTTCCTGCGTAAATAATGAACAAACATCAGGGTGACATTGCGCAGTTCTGTTAAGGATTAGTTTTTTTCAAAACTGACAATCTAGTATGCACTGTTAACGATGCCGCCGTCGTTCTGGCTGTGAATCGTCTTTTCACCTAATCCCCAGTAGGCCATGTAAGGCACCGTTTTCTTTCGTGCAAAGTCATTTCTTACGACGTTTGCCAGATTTGCTTTTTTGTTTTTTAGTGTTTTCTTTTCCGTACATTTGCAAAACAAAAGACAACTCGATATCGTCAGCAAATAGTCAAATTGCGACAGATGGAGTTGTTCTCTTGTACTTCCTTTTTCTCTTGCGATAACTGTTGGGGTAAGCTAAGTAACAATTGTTTGCAGCTTAGCCTAGGATTCCTGGTTTAATTTCAGAGGAACTTGAAATATCTTTTATCAATTATACTGTATCAGAACGCATTGCAATAGGCACCATATGACTGTTTTATAAAGTGGTCAATGCTAATGTTTACTATTGTGCATTGCGATATTGTTGTTCCCTGTCCGTTGATTCCATGGATACTCCAAGAAACATGTTGTGACAAGTAGACCACTGAACACAGATTTAGCTTCCATCTATTTTTAGTACGTACGATCCTCTAAAGGTGATACAATTCCACATATCTTTATTTAAACCCACGCCAAGGCAACGTATTACAAGGTAGCATGTGAAATGCGAATATCGGTTTTATGAACCCCCTCCTGCATGTTGGGTAAAGAATCGGCCTTTTACACCCCACTGCATGTTGTAAGGGGCAAATAATATGAGACCTCTGCAGATTTTTTTTTTTTTTTTTTTATCTTTTGTTCTTTCACTTTTTGCACGGTGTCTTTTATCAAAACTATCAAAACGATATCAACGAGACCAAAGGCAGGTTGAGCATCTCTTCTTTTATCGCTTACTATTTCTTTCCGCTGGTGTTTCCAAAGGCATCCGTCTTCATATGATCCTGGTCGCTGCGGGGTCGTTAAACCCAAAACAAACAAATTATATTACAAATGATTACAACGAGACAGTAATTAATTTAAAATACAATCGTTTTCGGAAGACTTCCCTTGAATTTAATCTTCAAGTCAAATAAGCAACTACGTGAATACTAATCGTTAATATTATAACAAGCTAATAAGGATGTTGTAAATCGTTCTAGACACGCATGTGATGTAATCGTATGTTAGTATTCGGACAATCGTTAATCGCCAGATGCTATAAACCGATATATTTACGCAAGTAAACAAGTCAAGTGTACAGACAAAATCAATATAATGAATCTCCCAATATCAACAAGGAAATCATAGCAGCGTGTACGGCGCTGTCCCGTTAAATGAAATAACGACATGGGTTTCTGTTCTATTGCCGTGTATTGCATGATTAGTATAGTAGATATTTTATTGAATTTGACAGTGTTCTGTCAGGAATAAAAAAGGCGATCTCAGTAGCATACAATTAGACCAAAATTCAATATCGGCAGGGGTTGGAGGATATACAGTATACCGGAAGCGTTCAGCCTCGTGACATACTCGTCCTTCGCCTGTAAAATCCATAATCACCCAGTGTTAATTTTGCCATTCACATAGGAAATGTAATGTATAATGAACTATGTTTTAAAAAGGTGTGTCATGATGAATTTGACGTTGTTACGAAGGTTGAATGTTAAATTATGATACTTTTGCGGATATTGAATTAAAAAAATTAAACAAAATGGCACTGACTCTTCATCTGGGTTGTATTGTACCTTATTAACGTTCTGGTCGTTGTGAAGGAACGGTTTCGATGAAGTCGAACCAATTATTGTTAGTTTCAAATCATGTTTTAATAATCCTTGAGATGCATGGTGGTTTGAAAGAAAAAAAAATATGGATGATGTACAACGCCGCATATGGAAAATAATAATCATGTCTTGTATTTGTTTTTCTGATTTATTTTAAAATGACACCGAAAATAACTTAACAACTCTTCAAATGAGGGTTTTATTTTTTTTTATTGTAAAAAAATGGAGATCCTTGAAAGAGTCCAAAGAGAAGAAGACCAGGTTTTCCTAATCTGTAAACGTCTTCAGCGTTATCAACCTTATCCGTTAGGTCAAATCTGGTTCATGTAAGGTCTTCAAAGCGAAAGCCAATGAGATGCAAAGCACATTTCCTTGCAACGCACCTGCTGTCCTCCATTTTGATTTGGTGTCGCTTCCGTTCCCAATGTTGCCTTTTTTTCTTCACGTTCAAACATTTCAGTTGTTTTGGTGTAGTTAGCCTTTTATTAGTATAATATGAACAGGTGGTGTACCATGCTTGGCACTACCTCTCTTCTGGTCTTGGTGTTCATCGGTCGCCCAAGCGAGGAAGGTTGTGGGTTCTGTTGCCTCCCCCAGGAAAACCTAAAGGCCTAAACACTGGTACAATTGTACTTCTCCCTGACGTTCAGCTTGTAGTAATGACTGGTTATCCCCGTATCAGTATAATTTGACCTGATGGTACTCATTGCTATGTGCCTTTGGCAAGGTATTTCAATGAGGAACATGTAGCACACTAAATTCAGCATCGAATTTCCGTAGTCGGAAGGCGGCAAATACCAAAATATTACCGGTCCCAGGTAATACATAAAATATTCAAACATAACTCACAGGAAGACAAATCCTTAAGTTACCTTCGACGCGAATAATAAACCACACAAAATATAATCATCACTGGTATTTTTGTCATAATTAAGTCATTAACATCAAACCTTTTTTTCATTTAAACTTCGAAGTTTAAGAGAAACCAATTTTGTTCAAAAATTAGTTGATTTGAAAATATCGTTATAATTACAAATGTAGTTAAAGAACTAATAAAGTTGATTTCATTGATGTTTAAGGTGCATGGTTAATTTTCCCTCTCTGATATATTATACTGTACTTAATTCGTTGTTAGTAGCATAAATAAATAAACATTTTTTTAAAAACATTTTAATTGACTACCTGGATATTAAAAAAATTTGTTTTAAATACCTGTTTAATACTCAAGTTTTCATTTTTTTCTTAATGGACACTTGAAATACCATTCTGTCTGTTTATTTGATATATAAAGTGAATTTTAAGCCAGCGTAAGAAGGTGGTCTGCAATGAACCGACGTAAATATGTCATGTTTATCACGAAATGTAGACATTTCCATATTCCATTGAGGGCCATTCAATTTTTTCTGTTTTTCACTTCAAATCCATAAAGACGTCTTATATCAACGTTTTACCGTCTTTTGAGATCGTCTATCCAGCACTTTTCTTTAAAACACGCCACACCGCTAAATCACTATCCATTTGAAAAAGTTACCCTGCATTTTTTCCCTGTAAAATGCCTTTAGGCATGCGAATTATGATGAGGAGGCGGAATTGATGTAGCAAGTCGTCGCTGTGCCTCCTCACCTCCGATATTGCCGGGCTAGCTGTTCTCCCGGCGCGATAATGATCTCCCGAGTGCGTTGGCTATCCAGAGGCTTGTCAAGTAGGGCTAAACGCGTGACAAACTCGTAAATCTGTTCCCCAAAATGTCGATTATTTTGTAAAACAAAGTATAAAAATGTCAATTTGCAAATCATCATCTAAGTCATGACGTTTAAGCGTATCTTTGAAGATAGTTGAAATCGATATTTCTTGTTTATTTTCAGTGATTAGATTTGAATTAAGTGGTGTAGTGTTTTATATTGCGTCGTCTCTGAACCTAGTCGGTATAAGGGAGTCTGTTGTATCATGTATACGCAGCAGGCAAATCCATCCAGTCATTGGGGAATTATAAAAAAAAATATTAATGTTGACAAACTTGTGTTATGTTTATAATAATGGGTTTCTACAAGATTGCACTATGACATTACTGTATGGTTGATATAACAGCGATGATTGGTTTATGTTTAATGGTGTCGCACCCCCGTCGTCATATATGGTTGTTAAATTAGGGATTATGGATTATCCCTCTCTCTTCGACGTTGATATGACTTTTATAACTCTAAGTAATTACACTCTGAATCTTGAACATGTATTATGCTTAATTAAAACACGGAATATTTGTGGTACGTGCGTGCGTAACATAGGTATGTGATATATTTATGGTTAATCATATTTCGTACCATTTAAATGTAACGTTGCAATGTATGTTACATATAATGTACCAGGGTTTATGGGAATCCGCTAAATGTGACTTTGGAGATGATATTGTCAGTGTTTATCGGTAATTACGCCGGTGGATGTAAATATATATTTTAATATAATACAGAGTATCTGTCATCTGTAACCCGTGTACATTCAGCGTCCGTGTCTTCTATAAAGGGGACATGGGAGAGACCACAATTGATCTGCTGACCTCATTGCAACACTTCTCTTGTATCTTCTTTATTTTTTTATTTTACTTTTTGCTTTGGGCGGTGTCTCCCTAGGAACTCGTCCTCATACATGTATGACCCTAGCTGTTGCGGTTAACCCTAAACAAGCATCTGTCATCTGTATTGTGTGACACTGGTATGGTTTATGACAGTTTATCTGTGGACACACATTTGTGACGTATAATATCGGGGTAATATTCCAGAGATTATTAGTATCCGCTGATTGTGACGTTTAAACAGATTATAGTTAAGGTTTCTCGATAATCAGGTCATCTACATGTAAATATGTATTTTGATAAAACACAGATTATTTTGGTATAAACGAGATGTTTGTAATTTGTGCATAAGCAATATTGATATAGTTTGAAACAACAATTTTCGTTACATGTAAATTTAATAAATTTTGTAATATATCACGGGTTGTTGGTGTTCGCTACATGTGACGTTGAAATGGATCATAATAAACATTCACCTAAGTGGGGGACACAATGGGTTAGTCCTTGAAATGGTAGCTGTTATGCCCCGATCAACGTTCAGCATTTAGGTAATTGTAGCAACTGGTTTACCCGTTGTCAGTCCAATAATGTTGCCGGGTGGAATACCGTGCTGGGTGCTTTCGGCATGGTATTTCAGTGAGGTAGCACTCTAATAGTGTCAGCATCGGATCCGTGTTATCACAAGGAGGCTGATACACCAACACACCGACTTCAGTACTCATACACACATTCACGTATACATAGCACATATGGAGGCATGTCCTTAACTGACCTAACTGTTAGTTGAAAATCAAACCTAATTAAACCAAACCAATCGTTTTTTCTTAGTAATCACCCCATTTAACCAACGAATAATTAGAAACTTTCGTAATGCGGCCACAATTTTTCAATGGATATTTCGACACTTAAAGACGTTTGGAGACAAATCGAAGAATATGAATAAGTACATGTAAATTCTGAGAAAGAATCGACGGAAAAGAGGACATTGAAAAAAATGGCGGTAAGCATCATGGCTAATGAAATGAGGGGCATTATATCAAGTTTACCGAATGTCCGCCTCTAATATTAACTATGGGGTACCCGTCTTAAACGATTTATGTACTTTTGGCGGTCAGCGAGGATGCAAATGAAACCAAGGGGCATGTATCAAAGCCATGTGTGACATTGTTAAGATGTCGAAAGAACAACCTTCGAACGTTTTTGTTAGAGGCAACCAATGCTCCTGTTTTAAGCGGATTATTTCGTCTCTGTAGTTCTGATTTGGTGATATGAAAAAGCCAAATGTTATCTTCTGTCCACATTAAAACAATTGGGATCTGTATCTTGTTGTTTCCTTCCTACTTATTCTTCTTGTCAGGAATGTCTCCCTAGGCACCAGTCTTCGTATGCTCTTAGCTGTCATGAATGTATTAGAAATATCCGTGCGACGTTTGTTGATGGTTTATAATTATGGTTTCCGGTTATCACACCATGTAACAGTATTATTAGGTCTAAGTGTCGTGGGCCATTAGTTATCACATGTACTTCATATAACAGGGGTTTTTGTAACTAATCTGTGACGGGTTTTTTAAACTACGTCCTCATGAATTCTAACATTTATTTCTGTAGCTTTATATAGCTTATATACATATATGGATTCTGTAAAACCCTGATGACTCGTTATATTAGGAATCTTGTATAAAACATACATTAAAATATCAATACAATGAGCTTTATTTCGTGTCCATTTACCTCACCGCTAACAAATATAGGTTTTTAATGTCCATTTACATTTCCCTCGATTCATCGCTGATATCCGTCATAACGCCAATATTAAGCTAGACAAACAGTGGAAATATCGCAAATGTTATTGTTATAAGGATTCCCAGTAATCACATTCTTTGACAGAACCGATGTTTTGAGACCTAATGTGATTTAGTGAGCATTCATTATATAGATTCTTGGTAGTCTCGCCCTATGACGTTGCAACGTATTTTTTATAATAAAAAAAATCCTGATAATCTCGCCGTTGTAACGTTGATATGAGTGTAGTCGTTTTATCATGGCATATATTTTGTACTTATCTATTGCAGACGACATTCATGTCATCACATCATTGCATCTATTTCAACCGGAAGAGGAATATGTATACACGGTTTTGTTTTTTCGGATTTTGTCTATTTAGATATCTGATACATGTAATAAGAAATAAATTGAGTCATTCATTCTCAAGTTTTTTTACACTTCCGCGTGAAACTGCACCAACCGTAGCTGAGAACTATACATCAAATCTCAAATAATCGGACAAAGAGACAAAGGATATTCAAACGAACTTAATAGCCTTAATCTCTTTGTTTTCTTCCGAAATTATATGTCATTATGAAATAATAAACAAAAATCGTATCGCTCATTAAACTGCCCATAACGAGGCCGTTACGTCATCACGGAAAGGATATATGGATGTCATTGTTAGCGTAGCTACTTCCATCCGTCATAAATACTGAAACATAATAAAATCATGCATCACGTATATGTATGATACAAACAGAATATTCTTCTGATGTTCCTAATCCGTTACAGATTTGGACATGTTGGGTCTATTTTGACTGACAAGTGACCAATTTAATTGAAAAATGTGAATCAATTAATTTTCATCTTTGTAATACATAGAATATAATAATAACACTGGTTGTATCCTAACCACATGCAGACGCTTACAGTCGAATCAACAGTATGGCTGTTTGGTGGTGTACTTCCATACCTGGTAGGTCAGGACTGTGTTCTTAATAACAAATATCAAACCTCAAAACAACCTTAACCAGAAGAAATCAGCATACATGAAAACCTGGCAGTGTCTTTAACACACCTTTAACGTTCCATGTGACAGATCACTATTAAAATCAACAGGATTCTTCTTTTCCCTTGAGGAACTGATAATTTCTATACAAGCACTTGATATCTTGTTTATCGTGCTGTAGTAGGCCTCTATGGTATCGCTCGTTTATTATACGAGATTTAGCTCATTCACCCCTGAAGACACATTTGAACTCTTCTAATTCAATGGTTGGAATAGTTCATCATGAAATTTCATGTGTGAATGAATTGAAGACTTATACGACAGCTACTAATATAATTAGTGAAAATGCAGGTGTGTTTGTTATGAGCCAAGATTGTGATTTGTGTTTTAAAAATGTTTGTATTTTCTTTTCTGTAAGAATACATATGAAAAGTATAATGTGACATGTTATTTTGAAAAAAACAATCCCTTATTCCAGAGTTGAACGCAATAACATAGAAAGGGGAGATTCTAGCTACATTTCATTTCTAACATTCGTCATCACAGCTCTTGTTTCTTTCTCAAAAGAAATTGACAATTACGACTGACTTTAAATTTCAAGGTATCCGATTTAACGTTAAGTGTCCTAAGAGCTGGTTATAAAAAGAGTTTTAGCGTTTAATGGAAATGCAGAATTAAAAATTGATTTTCAATTGATTTATAATCAATTTACACGTTCACTCTAACTTAAATTTAGAAATGAAATCTACGAAATTTATTGAATTGTTAGTTTTTAATTATTCATTATCAGTTTATATTTGGCCAGGATAAGCATTTCAATGGACACAAAGAAAAGTTATTGATAAAGCAATTTTGTATCTAATACATAAACAATTTGGTTAACTCAGTGCATGTTATAGTTTGTTATAGACATGATCAAGTAGCACTTCTCTTAAACAGATAGTTCTCAGAAAGTAGACCTTTGTAAAGAAAGAATAATCGGTAGTATTGATCGACTTTTTTAATATTGTTCCGTTGCTAATCCGTCTAAACATCAAAGACTCGAGAAGAAACTAAAAGCAACAATATGTATTAACGGGATATCTGCACAATACCTAGACGCCGATTCTAATCCAAACTAATTTTCAAAGTCAAGTAGACGTTTTATATTGTTATCTCCTAGCTTACCGACGGAAACTACTTCATTCATCATGGAAATTCTTTGATTTTCATGTCCTTTTTTTCTTTTCTTTTATAGGTCCCACAAGATGGGGCGTTACTGGTCCGTACCGGATGTGCTCCTGGGGCAAACAACAGTCTCCAATAGATATACACCCGGATATACTCCTGTTCGACCCGAATCTCAAACATGTCAAGGTGGAGGGCTCGCATGTGAGTAGATTTTGTCGCCTTCCGGTCCATTAAAATATCAGTGTGTGTCGCCTTACGAACGATCCATTTTGATAATTGATTGAATGTATACACGAATAATTGATTTTCCCCGCTATATCCTCAGGTATTGTATTTCCTGTTTACAACGGATCCCTGTTAGTCCGGTGTCAAATTGTCTGGAACTCTCGTTTTCTGGACGATTTTATTTAGGGACGAACAATTTGTGTTGCATTGATCAGAATTATCTTTATTCCATCATTTTCCCGTAGGAATCGATAAAAATAATATTTACCTGATATAACGTCAAACTCCCAAAAACGTGATTATATATATATACAGAAAGTAATTGCAGCTCATACATCTAGGGATACTAAAATGTGAACAAAGTAAGTTACGATGTATTGATAGTTATAACAGATATGTATACAAGTACAATCAAAGGCGAATTCAATTGCTATTTATTCCTTATATTTCCTATAACGAAATGAGGGTATTTCTTAGAATAAGCGTATAGTGTTCTTGTGAGATATCTCTTCCATCGAATGCACGCTATCTTGCCAGGCTTGGCCCCTTGACCTTTTTGTCTGGGATAATGTTGCTCTTACTTTTAAAAAATGTCACTTCTAAATATTTGTCCTTGCTTCTATATTCATACAACACAATCCCTATTAACAGTGTAGTCATGATATATATCTTGAAAAAAAGTTAATGCTTTGGTACTTTGTCTGTTGTAAATGTGTTGCAATAAAATACGTTTAAACTAAAACTTTAGAACAAAAAAGTATGTCGAAGTACGTCAGTAGACAAGAAACACCCTATACCATTTAACTTGCCTAGAATGTGACACAAGCGGTGTAATAAAACCCTAATCATCCTACGTTTATCAAAATTCTCTATGCAATGAGTAATGCGCATGCCTTAACGACAATATACTTCCGGTTTGTGAAGAACACCCAGAACTTAATATACTATCCACATTGTATTTCAATTAACGTGTAAATGTCAAACTGAGAATACAATGGTATTTGCATCATATAAAAGAACTAGGTAACACACATCGACCGACAAAACGAAAGTATACTAAACAAAGTTTTAGTAGAGAAAAAGACATCAATTGTACACAATTTTTTGTTTCGCCTGCCTGAACTTATTTCTTAGTGACAGCCTTAGGAAAGGTCATGACTACGTGTTTGTATCCTTTGTTAATATATATGAGTATTAAGTGACTATATATATCACAAGCCAAATACAATGTAATGGACAATTTCCGGTTCTGATTCTTTAACAAACGATTATTCCAATAAAAAACGACGCATACCATCAATGCCGGTTTTCCTCCCACTGTAACGATCGTATTTTAATAGAAATGGCTATAAAAGCCATTGTAATGAATTTTATTTGAATTGCCGATTTGTTTCAATTCTTGAAATGTAATGTATCAGCAGCCCTAACTCTAGAAACCTTTACGTTCTGAATATCACAAAACGGGACAAAAAGTCAAGATTTACGCAGACAAAGCTTAACGATGGAATAATTCATGTTGAGAACTATGTGAAGAATCCAAAAATAACAAATATCGTTATTTTCACAAGAAAAAACAAACAAATGAAAAACAAATAATCAATTAATTCGCTCATAAAATACCCGTTTAACATTTTGTTTGTTCTCATCAGATCACGAATAATCTTTTCCTGTGAGATAAAGACGGAATTTATAACTATCTAGAACGGTTATTTGTCATCCGGGTATTGGAATCTAATCATCAAGAGACATCTGCGCATGATCATTAATTTTACGACCGGAAGTGTTGTAACAAACTCTAGGCCATCAGCTTAAAACAATACAAATTGAAGATTTCCTTCTAGCTCACACAAGACATTAATAGTAACAAGAAATAATGTCGCTATTATGCTTCAGTGAAATTTAACGAGGGCTAAGGGCCTCAAAATGATGTAGTTAAGATAGGACGTCAGACCCTCACGAAAAAAATCAGAGAAGAAATTCATGTTTGTAAATTATCTTCATTTATCGTCTCTTTCGTTTTTACCTGAAAACGGTAATACAAATTATACGTTATTTCAAAGTCATTCTGAAAACAAATCACACACAGGAAGTTTTATTTTTTTTAAAAGAATATTTAGTTATTTTGATAACTGATATAAGTGAGCCCTAAAAGGGACGCTTATATTTCATATAACGAAATGAGGGTATTTCTTAGATTAAGCGCATAGTGTTCTTGTGAGATGTCTCTTCCATTGAATGCACGCTATCTTTGCCAGGCTTGGCCCCTTGACTTTTTTGTCTGGGATAATGTTGCTCTTACTTTTTAAAAATGTCACTTCTAAAGATTTGTCCTTGCTTCTATATTCATACAACACAATCCCTATTAACAGGGTAGTCATGATATATATCTTGATTATACCTAATTCATATGATCAGTGATAACATACAGCAACAAGTTAATGCGATGGTATTTTGTCTTTAGAACAAAAAAAAAGTATGTTGAAGTACGTCAGTAGACAAGAATCATCCTATACCATTAAACTTGCCTAGAATGTGACACAAGCGGTGTAATAAAACCCCAATCATCCTACGTTTATCAAAATTCCCTATGCAATGAACAATGCGCAATACTGCCATGCCATGCTTTTCATTTGAAATGACAATATTTTTTCAGAAACAAATTTTCTGAAATCTTATGCTTATTTGTTAAAGACATCAAATACTCCCTTGATTTAAAATATTTGAAATGTATTCGATTTTCTGCTTATAGTAAATAACAAATATTGAAATCATAAGTTTGATGTTATGAAGGGAGCTGACCTTGCAAGCTTGCGGGTTTATTATTGTGCATGAAGAAACAATTGATAACGCCAAGAATTTGATTTGATTTGTCAATATACATATTGTATTTGCATCGTTTCTTTCTAATATTGTTCCTATCGTTGTCTAGACAAATGAAATATGTACTGTGTAAATAGTTTCATCACTTAACTTTTAGGAAAAGAAATAACTAATGAATATGAAGAAAACTTACGCTTTATAACAAGGCATATATTTTTAATAACACGAAAAAAGATTACTGCATTCTTTCACATATGTATAATGAACAACACTTTCTATGGCGCCTTTTAAGAAAAAATCATGCATTGATATGAAAGTTACTTATAAAGTCATCTTGGGTTACATGTTTATTTTAAGTCATATTATGTAATGTAATGTTTGATGCTGAAATACATATTTTTTAAATGAACTGTTACATGTACATAGTGAGGCAAACGTGACATTGAGCAGGTTCTAGGTATTTGTACAAAGAAAAGTATCTGTTTTTCAAATTTAAAATAATGTCTTATTTTTCTCGGACGACCCTATGTAAGCATTGGCGAAAAACTGTTGAACATATCGTTCGCAATCTCAGAAATCGGACACAAAATTAACGTTTGTAGACAACAGACATACTACCTGATCAGCATTTTGTAAGACACATGCTTTATTCATTTCCTGTTCATTACGGAATCAAATCAATTCTCATTTCATTATGTTCCAGGTAAATGGAAAACTGCTTAACACCGGAAATGACATCACGTTTTTACTTGACAGTTCTTTCCCAACTCACGTGAATGTCAGTGAAGGACCATTGTCATACGTGTATCACGTGACAGCCATCAAATTCCATTTCAGCAAAGTAGACTTTAACGGATCAGAGCACAGAATAGCTGGTCGGGCATTTCCGGCGGAAGTAAGTTTATCGTTTTATATCTTGATTTCCGGTTGCTTCTTACTTAATTGAATTAAAATGGCGTGCGTAGTTTCAGTAAACCTGGTCGAGTCTGAAAGGTTGTCAACGACGAAAACTTTTAAAGCCCAATACATTCCACGAACCCTAATCTACTCAGTCGCATATGCGGCTTGAGTGAGCATCGTCAGCTTTTCAGTAATACAATTCTTTTAAACAATATTTTTTTATTTCAATTTGGACATATATTTTTTTAATCGGATGGTCATGTTGTTGTTTACCGTTAAGGTTATCAACATTATCCGGATATTTGGAAGTATGATTAGTAACTTGACATTGTAACATAAAATTGACCCTCAAGTGATCGTTTTAACATATTCAAATGTATTAAAACATAACATGTTTCGATATGAACCATATTCTTATATTCAGTTTTGTTACATGTGAATAATGCTGAATTGAACAAAACAGAAAAGAATTAGATCAATTGTCAATTTCAGCTTTTGAATAGCCACGCTAACTAAGCTTTCTACACCCGGGCAGACCTGGTTATACTTTATGCGGCACACTCGAGTTATTAGGGATATATCTGGCAGACGACACTTGAAGCTGTCAATGATGTTTCTGTTGCTGCCGAGACATATTAGTTGTTTAAATAAATTGTGTTTCGTACTTAAACTGTTTTCTTTGAGATGGTCTAGACGAAACGGGAATATTGGCTAGAGCGGTTTGAAATTATTAGTTTTCAGTTGCAAAAGAGCAGGAGGTATATATATTCAATTACTTGTTTAAAGAGTACGACAAACTCAAGGGGAACCTTTTTACATTACATAAGAGAGCAACCTGCAACCAACAAGTAGGTTAACGGTCGGCTCTGACCTGCTGACATAATGCAATAACTTTCCCATCTCCTTAAAATCCCAAATATCTTAGGATTACTTAGTAAGATAATATAAATACTTAAGTGTTTCTTTTAAATTCTCTCGTTTTTCTGATTTAAAGTCGAGTTTGATCTTCCTAATGATGTTGATAAATACACGATTTATTTAAGTTATTAAAACAGATATTGATACATGTCGGAATTTGCCAATATGATGAAAACATTTTCAATTTAAGCATATTTACAGCTTTTCTTTGTCGAAGCAGTTTCTGTTGATACATTTGTGCTATCGCTAAACAGACGACAATTTGTTCACTATTAACGGTCGCACTCGTTCATTGTGCAAAATGGTAAAAGGCTAAAGCAACCTTTATGGTATTTTGCTTTTTATATCTCTCGCAATAAGCAAATGTTTGTCATGTTTTAATATACCACAAAAAAGGTCTGTTTATATGACAGTCCATTTATTGCAAGGAGAATTTCCCCTAACATAAGATAAGATAAATTGTACTTGTAAGTGATGTTGTGGTTCGTTGAAATACAAATAAAATACACGGGGCACTATGACCAACTCAGCCTGGCAATTATTTACCGAGATAAACCGTCTATGTTTGTAATGAGCTGGGACGACAATCATTGACTTATTATTGGGAAGGCTAAATTATTTCATACATATGTTTGGTCAATGAAT
>JAUMHH010158962.1:0-17924 GCA_032359455.1 Chlamys rubida | reverse complement strand
TCGGTCGAGCAGCTATTTGCTATTTAGGTGTTGTGTTATGTTTTGCTTCGGTACGTATAAGGAGTATATAGAGGACTTAGTATTACACCAATATCGAGATATTTGATCTCATCATGCAGTTTATCAAATATGTTATTACAGTAATTCATTCCGTCGAGTAAAATACCTCAGCTTTATAACATTTGGCTGAATTTATTTTGCTTTCAAATACAACATTGGAAAGTCATGTTTAAAGTCTTAAAGAGTTGATTTTTTTTTCAAAAAAGTTTTTTTTTTTTAAATGTTCTTAACTTAATTTCCCGTGACCAGAAGTGCAGCATTAAAAAAATTTGTTTCTTCAATTTTGGTTAATTTTTCATCTATCTCTAAAGAAAAATGGAAATCAATACTAATGATGACCACGATATTAATAGAAAAGATGCTACGTGTTCGCCATGACTGATCTGAAACATATAAATCAATTAAGCCAACAACAGAAATTTTATATCTACCAAGCATTTACAAGTGAAGCTTTTTATTATAAATTGCTACGCAGATTTACGACACAGCTGTCTGCGGTCACGGAAACGAAGTTCATCATGAAGTTTATGACCAACGAATTCAAACTTTCTACACAAACTTTCAATTTTCTATTGGTGTACAGTTCGCAGCACAACAGACAACCACAAATAAACCTCTTGGGAAATCTTCAAACGTGACAGTTGAGTAACTACATAACAACATGTTCAGGACATTTTTTTGCGTTTACTTAATAGAAACACGAACGGCTGCGATAACATCAACAACATGTAACTTATAAATTTCCTGGTCACAGGCACCTTTTATTGACAGCTATATCATATACATTTATAGACTGAAAAGGGATACAATTATTAAAATTCAATAAAAGTTGGGATTGACAGAAATAAAGAATGTTATTCAATACATGTAAAATGTATGATCTTTAAAGTGTTACCTGGCTAGTAATTATTCCTCACGCCTGAGGGTGTATTATAATTTAAACTTGATATGTGTATATATATATGTACTGATGACAGGTATATAATATATATGTATATATATAGAATATATACAGGTAGAGTAGAAGAGTCGAGAAAATGATAAATCGCAGTAAGGCAAATAGATGTAATAGGAAATCGCACCTGTCAGACACTGTGTCTCCTCAAACCGACTTTATTACTGGTGATGAGCCGATAACTGGCCCCAGTAGATGACGGGTCAGATAGGGTCGATGATCAGTTACGGACGATCAATTATTGATCTTTAATAAATACTGTAGCTACAGACATCTCACCGATCAATAAGGTAAATATTGGGGGCGATAGCGTCTCAAGTCGCCACGTTGAAGTGCTTTTGTAGTATAATCGGAGGTAAATTTCAAGTGGATGATTACCAGCCAATTACAGAATGGGTTATATAAGCGGGCGTGGTATGGGACAGACAGGCTCCCTACGTACAACCACATGTAGTGGATCGTTTCCCTCCGCTAATATTTACACGCCGTCATTAAACCATAAATCTATCACCAGTTATGGAAAGGTCATCCGACTTAAATGCTAATATACAAATACATCGAGGCAAAAACACATCAGTCACGGAAACATCAAATTTATTGAGAATGGTTTTATAGTAAAAAAAAAAAACTTAACGCTTTAGAAAACGCGTCCCTCTTTCCTGTCTCAGTGCTCTTTTTATTTCTTGATGGTTCAACGCCTGCTTTATTCAACATTCAAAGTAAATTCTGTGGTAATGTCAACACGTTTATACAAACTTGTAAATTATCCTTAGATAGAAGAGAAGCAGAAATGATTTTTGTCTATTGTATAACTACCATAGAATGAAGTCAAACAAGCCCTTAACCCTTTCACCCCTATGTAACTTTAGTAGACTCCACCATGCATTTATCTGGATGAGTCCATTATGGTCTACAGTGGTAAAAGGGTTAAGAGAGCACCTGTCTGTAGCTGTCACCTTATGCATTAACTGCTGTTTAAATTACTCTGAATGTAATCCTCTCTGTATATCAGCAACCTCTTTAATACGACCCTTTTTACAAGTTCATGTTACACAAGTCTCCTTATACAGTCAGAATTTCATAAAAATTTCATCAAAGAATTTTTTTCTTCAAAATTTCATAAAAATTTCATCAAAGATTTTTTTTTTCAAAATTTCATAAAAATTTCATCAAAGAATTTTTTTTCTCTCAAAATTTCATAAAAATTCATCCAAAGAATTTCTTTAAATGTTTTAGGTGTTTATTAGGACCCTTTTTCCTGGTCTCTATTAGGCAGGTTTCATTGCGTAAAGTAAGAATTTCACGGAAATTTTCACCAAACAATTTTTTAAAATTGGAATCAACACTTTATAAGATTGTGCAACAACATATCTTTCCCATGAAAACTTGAAAAGTTGGCAAATACGGTATTGGCCACTATCACAAACAGATGTCATTTTGTATCAACTCTGAGTTCCAATTTTGTTCCTATGGGCTGAAGCTGTGGTAAAAAAAATTCACACAACTTTTCTTTCTGAAGTGACATTCCCCTGTTTAATTCATGTGGAAAATTTATTCTTCAAGACTGTTTTTTTTACCGACCCTACAAAATTACAAAACAGCAATACATCTTCAGAGTGCCTTAACTTAAAGTTCTCACAGAAGAAAAAGATCATCTAAATGAGGTGAAATTACCGATACCTGATGTGTTAACTCCATGTGTTAGCAATCCATACGGGAAGTTCAGATTTTTCATTTCAAATGAACTGGATTTACGAAATCATTAATTTTCTTGAAATTCTCTTGGAACTTTTTTTTTCATTAACACTAAATTGATGTCTTCTCAAAGGCTGCAACAGTAAATTTCATTAATGACCACCATCCATTACTGTCATTAGACGAAAGCCATGCTTTTTGACAAATTTACGGTACTTTTAATTATAAAAGAATCGTGAAAGATAGCAGGAACGAGCCCACAACAGGATTACGGGGACGTTTGGGAAGATCAGCCCAACTCGGATTGTGCTAAACTACATGTCACATGTAAAAATGCATCATCGCTTTCATGAAATGTATTGGCATCAGGCATGTAATTGCTCCACTTGCAATGGTGCGCATGCATTCATTACGAATCAACACACTAATCGAGGAAAAGGGCTCTAACCGTTTTCTGGAGCCATTGTATTCCACAAGGTCTGGTTGAATTCCTGTAGTGTCGGTGCCGGTTTTTACTTCCACCGTTAGCTCAGTAATTGTCAGGTCGTGGCCTGGACTTTTCCCTCCGAGACAACGTGCCTATTGCCGGTGTTCAATCAAACAACGTATTCTACTACACTAATGATCGTTATAATTAATTCGGCTTTTTCTTTTTCTTTTACGTTTTGCTCAACAAATGAAAAAAACAATCAAAAACCAATTCCAGCGAAAAAATGGTTCGATTTGATGGCACATTTAAAGGTTCTGTGAAAGTAAAAGAACCCTGTTTTTAATCAGCAAAGTAACGTCACACCTTGTAGTCATGCAATGTAGCACAGACTTATTAAATCCAACATGTGTATTGTATTGCTGGTAAATTAATTAAAAAGCTTGTACACCTGACTCCATCAACATCCATTAAAATAAATGTTCTTCCATTTTTTTTTTTTTTTTTTTTTTTGAAATAACAGTAAGCAAGTTCCTGAAGATATCTCTTTATTTGCTCTTTTTTATTTTTTTTATTTCATATATAGACATATCAAACTAAACTTGATGTGGATAATCAATACTTTACCAAGGGCTGAGCTGAAATTAACAAAATCTACAAAAGTTTTTTTAACCTTTTCACCACTGTACACCATAATGGACTCATCCAAATTAATGAATGGTCGAGTTCATTTAAGTTACATAGGGTTGAAAGGGTTAAAGATCATGTTTAGAGCTGTATCTGACTGCTGGTAATAAAATCTGTACAAACATAGTTCCGTTAAAATCTTCTCATAATTCAAACCACTGTCAGAAATCTGACATATGAATTCCGAATTTAATTCACGGGTCTACTCACTGTTCACCGACATTTATGTATCTCTTTATCTCATATCCTTAGTATAAAACTTACAATTTCAAAGCAGAATTAAAAAGTTTAATAAAGCAAAATTGATCTCTTATCTAGATCATTTAAATATTTTAGATTAAAAAGACTGAAAGACAAATTTGACAATTAAAACAAATTTTCAATTAAAAATTTGAGTTTTATTTAATGAAATTAAAACGGCAGAGGTTAATCCTTTTATCTAGATTTGTGTATTGATTTAAAAAGACAGCACTGGGTCTACATAATGAAATAGCAAAAGTACATATATTATCTTATCTACATCATAATATACTTTGAATTTTATTTAATTTAAAAGCACAGCTGAGACAACGCTGCCAACTTTCAATTCAAAATAATTTCTTGTATACTGACATTGGATTGGTAAAATGATATAAAGAATAACTTGTCTAGACTGATCTATTGATCCATGACAAACCCTTCTTATAAACACTAATAAACAGGACCTGTGTATTCTGACAACCTGTGCAGTCTGACCAATATGTTGATATAGCGTCTGATTAGACAGGTTAATCTGACCAATATGTTGTGTCCCACAGGGTGTCGGATTGAACACTGACCAATATGTTGTGTCCCACAGGGTGTCAGATTAGACAGGTTAATTTTACTCATAAAATGTGTCCCACATGGTGTCGGATTAGACAGGTTAAGATGGCCAATATGTTGTGTCCCACAAGGTGTCAGACTAGACAAGTTAATCTCACTCATATATTGTGTCCCACAGGGTGTCAGATTAGACAGATTAATCTCACTCATATATTGTGTCCCACAGGGTGTCGGATTAGACAGGTTAATCTGACCAATATATTGTGTCCCACAGGGTGTCAGATCAGACAGGTTAATCTGACTAACAAATTTTGTCACACAGGGTGTCAAATTAGACAGGTTTCACTGTATCTCATAACCACAACATGCTATATTTCATGTTTTGTTTGGCATGAAATGACAGAGAAGACCAAAAAAACAATCAGATGTACTGGACCGGTTGTTAGCCACGTTTGTTTTCAGCGTTATCTGATAAGTCTGGTGCCGTTAGACCCAGTTATCCCGGCGAAACATCAGTAAACTCGGCTGGCATCGGCCCCAACCATGATTTCCCTACATACTGGCCCTTGTTTTTGGCGAAAAGGGCAAAAGTGATCTCGGAAATAAATCTCCTGCAGTACTATCTCCAGACATATGTACCCATTACAATTATATGATTGTTAAAACAGACTTTCAACTACATACAAAACGTATGATGTAAATTTCCCTCCGACTTGCAACTTCCTGACCAAATGGTCAGAGGAACATAAAGTCCACTGGAGCGCGACCGTTATATTGACTATATGCCGAGTTGATAACTGCTGACGACCAATTTTCACGGGACGGTAAAGCCCATCCCTGTACGAAGGAGATAAGTTTTTATACCACATAAAAACGACTTTTTTGCTCTGTGTGGGTGAATCTCGGGCGTTTATTACCGACTCTGATGTATATGGAAAACAATTAATTTGTTTCCTTTAAGGAAAAGTTATGTCCCCCAGAGCACATAGCTATTCCGTGTGAAAAGTCCTTCTGATAAATCATGTATATACCAATTTCTTTTTCTTTTTGAATTTATACTTTCCAACATCGGTAGCTATCTAAGGCAATGAATATTTCATCACTTTGTATATCTCTGCAGTTGTGATATTTATTCAATGTCTGTTTGGCATGAAACATCTAAAGTGCTTCTTGAGAATATTTTTAATGATTCTGAAATGGTTCAGATTATCATATTGCTTCGGAACAAATGATGCTTTTCAATATTTATACGGAAATGCTAACCGGAACTCTTAATTTAAAAAAGAATTAACTGAAAGTTACAGATTGAGGCAAATTATAGAAATTTTGCAATGTTTTAAAAAAAAATGTTTTTTTTTTTTTTTTTTAATTTATGCATAGCTGACATTCCTCTTTTTGAAAATATCAAACTTCATTAAAACTAAGATAATTCAAAATACAAAAGTGTGTTGTCTCATGGTACTTTTTGTTTGTGGTTCTAAAACTCAATGACATCAGAATACTGCAGTTCCCATTGTACAATGTAGGTTAGCAAGCCTCAGCAAGACTTTCTTTGGACTCGTAACAAGCCCCAAAGTTTTTGTGTAGACTTTTCCCCGACGCATTTTTCTGCTACCTCATCTTCCCCTAGTTTAAACTTAGAATCAGATATCCAATAGATCACAATTATCACAAGCCCTAAAGAGCTGTCACAAGCACTGAGGAATTCTACCACAAGACCTGACGAGTTTAATCATAGGCATTAAAGAGCTCTTTTATTGGCAGGATATATATAGATGTCTAAAACTTTCTATCCTAGAAATTGAACCTGGATGGTCATCTTCGTGGACAGCAAGTGGGTTTACCACTGGCTTAAATCTCTTATGTGCCTAAAGCACTCAATGACATCATAAAAATAGGAACTGGAATAATATCAAAGAGAATTCGAGCTCTGATATATGTTCTATGGAATCTGTACCAAATTGTTTCTGCACCACCAAACCATGCACAAAATCGTAAGACGAGGAGAGAAATTCCTGCTGTACACCGATTATCTTTTGCCAATAGATGCAACACCAGATATGCAGAAATCCTGAATTCTACAAAAATAAACAAATAATCTGGACAAATGATAGCATTGTAGGGCCTGCCAATACAAACAGGATCCAGAGAAAGCCTTCATCTTGATAGTGTGTTTTTCCACCCCAGCAGCTTGAACATGTTTAGTCTGCCTCACAAGGAATGTCATTCCAGAGTTGTCTTCCCTTATCGAAGCCATGTTTTCCAGAATTCTATCATGTTATCTTTACACCTGATGTGTTGGTCAGTTCAGTGGTCTGGCCAAAATTGACAGGTCAAGCTTGTAACCAGCCAAAAACTCACACCGGTCAAGCTCATACTCTTGTCAGATCGGATCTGTTGGGGAATTTGTGTAAGACTGTCTTTACTAGATTGATCGGACAGATTTTATCAGCAGATTTTGAGCCACTGGCCGGACTTGACCACCCATACTAGACCAGTACACCTTCACAACTGGTCTGGTCCAGTGCCAAGCTCCGTAATCCTACTACAAAAATACAGTTTGTCCTTATAACTGCCATATGGCCGATTAATTCTAATTCCAATTGAAAAGCCTCTGCTTAGTGCTCATAATCTCTATGATTAGGACTCCGACATTGCTTTTGTCAATATTGAAAGGATAAATTAAACTAAACTTGACGATTTCTCCAAACAGGTAACTTTTTTCACAACATCAAAAAAGGGAAAAAGGACATATTTTTTTTTTTAAAGATAATTTTTTATTTTTATTCTGAATACAACCTACCCTGTCAAATCCAGACATCCTAAGGACCATATACTGTAAACATACATATTTTAGCTTTCATTTTGATTTTATTGTTTTTTGTACTTAATTTATGGCTGCGCTATCTGACGTTTCTGTATATAATGTATTCTATTGCACATATTGTAGAGTGTGCAAGATTTATCAATGAGCTAAACTGTTAAAATTTGATATTACGCTAAAATATGTGTCCACTAAAATACGACTTGTACAGTTATTTGGCCAGTTTTAAGAGAGCTTTGGATTGTAGAGACTCTACTTGTTATTGGAATCCCCCCCCCCCAAAAAAAAATAAAAATAAAATTGTTAGCCGGTTAAGACGAAATTTCTGATAGGACAAAGACTGGTTAACCCTTTCACCCATATGTAACTTTAATAAACTCTACCAAGCATAGATATGGATGAGTCCATTTATACTGGTCTACAGTGTTGAAAGGGTTAAGACAGAATGTATGATGCATTTTGTAACATTTAAGCTCAGTAAACGAAGTGTTCAAGGTCAGTCGTCAGTCAGTATAGAAGCAATATGTTCACGAAAAATGCTTTGGTTTTTAAATGTTATTTAAGATGGAAAGTTGAAGAAAACGGTAAAGGATAATACTTTGTTGGACTCGAAGCCATTAACCACCAAGACTGAGTACTGTAATAACGAACGCAGCACCTTGGCGTTGGCCATAGCGGCTCCGAAATTACGCCGAAAAAGTCGTAACATTGAAAAAACAAGGGATAATGATGGAGTATCACCTCAATTCGCTACAAACACCGCACCATAATTATTCTCCATTAAATTCATGCGCAGCAGAACGAGCAAAAAACATCAATACCAGTAACACCTTAGTGTAAAGAACTGCAGCGTTTGATGGTGATGCACTTCGGAGCTCTTCTGTATTGGAGGTAGAAAAAAACACAATGTCTCCTCGTAAAAACTCAATGAGATGTGATGATCCATCATCATGGCTAATTACCCACAATAAAAGTCCCTCCATCAATCAGGCAGATCATACTTAATGCTATTAGTGCTATTTTAGTACCTGTTAAATGAGAAAGGAATCTCATTGCCCTTAAACGACTTGTTTAATGATGTCGTACTAAAGAAACTGGATTGTGTGACCTGTAACACTAGTTCTCATCACCATATCAAGCAGGTATACAGTAAAAACTTTATAATACTGCCAACTTTAATGATGTCGTACTAAAGAAACTGGATTGTGTGACCTGTAACACTATTTCTCATCACCATATCAAGAAGTTATACAGTAAAAACTTTATAATACTGCCAACTTTTCTCTGGAGAAAGTTTTGCCATTATAAAGGGGTTTGGCAATATATTGAGTAACACATATAATAGAATTTTTCAGAAAAAACTTCAGATGGTCCGGTGGTCAATGGTCAAGATATGGTCAATCAGATCAACAATTAAGACCAAACAAATAATTCTTTGACTGAAGATATGGTCAGAACTTCACGCGTAACAGAACCTAAACTGTAGTAAAACCACAATACAATTGTCTTTCTGATATCTTTCACTTTATAATTATACAGCCACAGATATTTATTTATAATTTCTCTTCGTTTAGTTTCTTGACACTTAACTACTGTAAATATACTTAAATTTTAGCGCACTCAAACAAACTTCAGTGCATTGTCAAATTTGAACAGATTAATGCATTGCTGAATTGGCTCACCCACAAAATATGCAATAGAGAACAACTGTGAAATACTTAAAAGTGCGAAAAGTGCTAAAATAATTAGACAACTGCTAGAGTTTGTACGTTTACAGTATCTAAACTGCAATACCTTTCCAATATCCATTTTTCTTCTTAATAATTCCCTTATCAGGAGAATCTATGAATGCAGGCATTTCTGTCTTTTTTTATCTGCATCAATACTGAATACTCAATCCCGAAGAAAAACATCCAAACTACGGCCAGTACCTGGCGACTGCCCCACGTAGGTCTCCAACCCGCGACCCAGTGGTGGAGGGCTAGTGGTAGCAGAATGTCAGCCGCCTTAACCACTTGGCCACTGCGGCCACCATTATCAGGGTTTCAGAGTACATACAATCTATTCCTAAATCTTATCCTTTCAAAGTTATCTGTAATTAAAACAAATACCTAGTGAAATTTCAGTTCTCAAACTAGAACAGAAGATTTTTTACAGAAGACTATTTTGACCAAAATTAATTAGCCGAGTGATAATCATTGCTGACCATCTTAAATATGTCAAGTGATGACAGTAGGAAATAACAGATATGGAAAAAAAATTGTAAAGAAATTAATCAAACAAATAGCAATAAACAAATGTTTGTAAGGTTTTGGCACTTGTTATATCTGTTAAAGTTTGCACACAAGCCATATTGTATGATCAAACAAGATCCCGGCATTTCTTATAGCTTATAATTAACATACTTGATGAAATCTCATTTCAGTTGTTGATAGAAAACATTTAAATCTATATCTGAATGAAAGTGTTACATATTTCAGCAGTAAATCATTCAAGGAAAAGTATATTCATTTAAAAGGAAATCTTTCAACTCCTTCAAACACAAATATACCTTCTCAAAGACATTAAGAAGCAAAAAAACACTGCGACTCTCGGGTTGCCCAGCGTGTGGGTTTGGAGTCAAGCTGGTCGACATACACCACTGATACAAACCCGATCCAAAATTGAAATCATATATCTTTTATCTGATGCATTAATGTTGCAAATTTCTGCCAGATATCATATGATAGGAGTGATAAAATCTCTGACATAACGCAGTAAATGGGGGACCTGTCACTGGGAGCTTTTCTCACAATGACAGAGATGAAGTAGTAATGGAAACGGAGATGTTCCGCTAGAATTTCACTGTCAAGATTTCGTCCCCACACACAGACAAACAACCCCGAGCAGCTGTCAAAACGGCCCCAAATTTGTCTTCAACTTCTCAAGTTTATACAATTTTTCATTTTTCATCCACCTTACAAAAAAACCAGAACAGCAGCTGACGTAGTTAACCTGATTGCTAGGGACAGGTATCCAGTGAGTGGCCCCGGAGAAAGATGAGCTCTGGTCTACTTCGAGGTTAGTCAAGCAAACACTGTTGTCGTATAAGCCTGTCGCCGTAGTATTGTCATACAGAATGAAACATCAAATAAATAGGATGCTGATTGTGTTGCATCTAACACCTTGCTCACCGCGGATATAATTATTTCAATGTTCCTTTTTTCTTAGCTTAAATGACTAAGAGTAGATAAATCACCATACCCTTGTATAACTCCAAAAGTGCACATTGCAATTAAATGGTGGCAGTATAACAAAGGTTTTATTGTATTTAATTCAATTCTTTAATTACTTTAGTGGGCCTTAAGGCCCATCGGTCAAACAAAAACATAGAAATTACAAAGTCTTATCGATACTGTGTTCTAAAATAAAGACAAAGTTCTGGATTGTGTAAGAAGAATTGTCCGAGCTCCTACAGTACCTATAAGTATGAGGCAATTTAATCACGAAGATTTATTCTAGCCAGAATTGTTAATCTCATTCTCCAGGTACAGTACGTATCACTTTGGCATAAATTCATGAGGAGTCTGGTGGTCAATTGCAAGTTCAAAACTTGTGGTAAAGTAATCACACAGGTGCGTAACATCATATCTGACGAAATCAGAGGTCTGTGTACGTTTTTGTTCTTTTTGGACCTTTTTACGAACAACATGTTTAAAATGTTACAATTTTTTTTTTTTAAATTAGGTCATTAACAGATATTTTTAAAAAGCTGATTCTGCAAACAGCGAAACACAGTTACTTCTGGCACTTTGCTGAAAAAAATATCTGGAAAATCTAGTTTCATAGATATGTTAACTTAACTTAAGATTTTTTTTATTACAATGGAAATGCTTTCATAAATATTAACATCTGGCAAGCTATTTTTTTCCCTTTTTTTATTCTTGGATCAGGGTTAGTGTTGGTTAATGAAGTTATGTGAATGAGCACTATGTTTAGAGCAAGATATAGCAGAGTATTAAAACAGATCTGTGACCATTTACTCTTATCATCAAACAGAAATCGAACACAACGCTTTATACATGTACATTTATGGAATGTCAAGTTAATATATGTTCAAATAATTGCACCTATTTTTAAATAAATGCAAAATCTTCAAATCCGTTACAAATAGGTTCAATTCCATTGAATATATTTTAATTCATTTTGTGATAAGTTCAATTCTAATGAAGATACCGGTAATTATAGTTTGGGTACAGTTTTGAGGTTCTGGGTTTTAATTCAAATTCAGATTTAATTCATCTACTTTGTATCTGTCTTCTTTTGCATTGAATGATCTACAAATGAATTAAAACTTGTCTTCAACTATTTAAAGTTAGGTATAAATATTTGAATATATTTTCACTTAACATTGCAAAGAAACAGTAAGAGCACTACCTATACCTCAGTGTAAAACATTGAAATAAGAAAACTTCAATATGTATAATATCATGAAACATAAGGGTACACTACCAGGGTAATACCAAACAGAAATGTCTTGTTCCAATGACCATACCAGACAAGGTTAATGAGATCCAAGGATGAGATACCAACATCAGAATGACAATGAACGGTAGCACTGCATGCAGAGAATAACACACTTAAGCTTCCAGCCAACATCAGTCACACTGGGTAACAGTATCCAGCCATTTCTGGCAGGGGGGGCAGTTCTTACTTTTTTTCCACAAATTCAGCTGTTCACCATCAGCAAAACTGATTTTGAAACAATGGAGCTTGGCTAACAAGATTCAACTGTCGCAGGTGTCACTTCCAACCTGTTCAATATGGGGTCAATTGCTTTCGGGAATTTGGGATTTGAGAGTATGTGTCGTGGAACTATCAAAATGGAGATATCAAATTTTGTATGAGAAGAAAAATCACATTTTGTCTCTATCGGGAATAGTTCCAATATTTGAACTGAACACCTAAAAAAATAGTCTGTGACAAAAACAAAATCCATCATTGGGAAAAAACAGGTTGGTGTAGGAAAACCACCAGGGGAAGGAAAAGTTTTTTGTTTTGTTTCAGCGACAATAACCACATTGCATTTGGTTACATTTTGATTTAAGGTTTTGAACTCCCTTATACATCATACCTGTAAATTGTGTTAGAGTTAAGGCTATATGGTACCTTACACATCATACCTGTAAATTGTGTTAGAGTTAAGGCTATATGGTACCTTACACATCATACCTGTAAATTGTGTAAGGGTTAAGGCTATATGGTACTTTACATATTATCCATGTACTTTGTGTAAGAGTTAAGGTTTTTGGCTATCTTACACATCATACCTATCAATTGTTATTACTTAAAAAAGTTATTTTCTTGAAAATTTTAATAAGCAAAATCTAATAATGGAGGATGACTACAAGTGTCCATGATGTACGTACTTTATGCATTTTTTTAACCAATTTATTAATATAGTCCATAATATTCAATGTAACAATATAATTCTTGTTTTTTTTTGTGTGTAGAACTCTTTGGGAATGAAATGCGTTTTACAATAAAGTAGCATACGCCCTTAAATGAAACTCTGTAGACTGTACATTAACCATGTTCTTTACCAGAACTCAGCAATAAAACACAAACAGCTAGATTTTATTACGGACTGCAATGGGTAATTGGTGTTTCTTCTACCGGAGAACCTACTGGTGTGTTCTGCCCTACAGTGGTGATAGACAGGGGGTCGAGATCCCCAGACCACCAGGATTGTCCCTCAAACACCAGGGCCACCCCAGCATCACCCTCCCAGTCACAAATTACTCCAGGAACTGTTTTTCTTCGCCTCTGGCCCTATAACCCTGGGAGTCTTTCTGTTTCATCACAGTTGGTAATATTGGTCAGAAACCAGCAACCTATAGCTGTGAGAATTGACAAACGTACCGGGTTGAATGTGGAGAAGCTAAGTGAAACAATATGCGTGTTCGTGAACACTTCAGTGGCGGTGAAAAACATGTAGACTACGACCTGTCAGGCTGTTATGCTAATTAGCTCATAAACGTAAATGTCACAGTGTTTTCTCTTCATCTTCAGCAGTTATACAAATTGTTTCCCTCAAGCTGTTTCTGTTCCAAGGTGGTGTACAGGGGAGACTTCGTGTCATAACCTTGTGAGATAAAGTTACCGGAAAATTATACCAAAAGAAAAAAAAAATCCATTCTTCTTGTGAGGTCATACAATGACCTTCCTCAGGAATAATAATTATCAGACAAGAGTACATTAGTCTCTAGTGGGGGGGTTTTTGTCTACAAAATATTCAAAATATTTCTGAAACCCACAAATCATATGCTAACTAAAAATATTCACATTTATTTATATAATTTAGTGGCAGACTATGTAAGTGATTTCACTCAATCCCCTAGGGGTCAAAATAAAAAAAATAAAAAAACATTTTTATATATCCTTTCATTTTGCATTAATCCTTAAGTCCTTACTTGCCATGAAAAACATCCCCATATTTCTAGAATATGATGCATGTCCCGTTTTCCCCTGTCAAAAGTGGAAGTAAAATCTTTGTGTATGCATAAGACAAGAAAAGATGAATTACGACCAGCTGTTACGTCAGCTATACACAAGATTTGACACTTGTAAATGTGGCGTTTATTTTAATTACTACAGCTCGTTAATAATGTATTGCATTTCTAATACAATGGATTACCTGTTCATCGTTCCGACACTGTGTTGGTATATATAGTGGTAGTGAGTCAACGTTTTGTATATATGTCTTAATGGTGCTCTCTACAAACAATTGACAAAAACAATACATGCACAACAAAAAAGTTCAGAGACATCAAATATGTTAGAATTATCAAAAAGATTTTTTTTTAAATCAATGTATTTAATTTTTTATTACTGACATGCTTTATTCTGACATATCACCAAATCATGTAAAATATTGAAATTCTAGAAGAAGAACTTTTTCATTAGCTTTTGTTTAGTAAGAATGATTTGTGTTTTGATCGTGACGAAAAAAAGAATTCACAACATCTGATTTTTTGGATTTGAAATGGTGACAATAGTTCTCTGGCCGTGATAACGGTGAAGTAAGTCCAGAACACTTAGTTGGTTTTAATCTGTAGTATCTCCAAAATGTATGTTTTAATTTACACTGTTGAGACTAATGCTTAAAATTATTCTCAACTCATTTCATGAGGGTCTGCTATTTATGCAATTTTTTCATCTTGATACGAGTATTTCCACAAAATTGAGGGCATTCTAAGAATTAGCGCGCATGATGTATAGCTAAAGATAAAACGTTCATGCTAAATACGTCGACATCATCGTAACGTTGGCAGGGTGACGACGAAACAATGTCAATTTCGGTCACTTGCTGCGGCACGATGGTGAAATGGCAGCCGAGGTTTGAACTGAGCGTATGTGCCACTGTGCGTATCCGACACCCAACAGTCACCTCTTCCCTTATCAATGACATCATAAAAATAAATTTTACAACCATGAGTGGATTTCGACTCATTCCGATTTACCCCGTATTACATAAAGCTCGGAGCCAGATCCTCCCGGGAGAGACATACGGAAGTGCCATTTGTAAGTGACCTTATGAGGTGGGTAATACATCACGTAAAAACGCATGAGGGCTATAAGGTAAATGCTTCATTAGGACTTTTTTACGTTCGACGGAGGCAGGATAATTGCACAGACAAGTTATGACGTTCCACAGAAAATGATCAATATTGGACAAAAATCTCACCCATCATGTCAGAGTAACTGTTCCAGATTTGAAGTTAATTTGACGGCTGGCAGCTGTATTGCTTGCCATTGATTTAATATCAGAATATGAAATGTATCTCGGGTCTTAGGTTTACCATGAGGAGGCCAGGACACTATATAGGAGGCATTGTTTGTGCCAGGCCTGCCCCTGCAGCCTGGAACTGCTCCCCGATTTGTTTGGCCTAGAAGAAGCTAGGCCAATCTGCCAGCATATAGACTTGGAAACCTTCATTATCCTGTAGAAACTTGACATTCCACCTACAATCAATACACTTACTATAATGCGCTTCTGTAATCCAACATTTAAACACTTTAGACAGCTTCTGCATTCAAATTGATCATCGACCTCTTTCCATCTGCTTTACTTCGACAGCGTAGATGCCAAAGAATAGGTATATAGCTTTGGTGTTTCTCATATGTTCCTTCATATGAAAACCAAACCTATTTTCATTTCTTATAAAGCCATTTTTTTTTTAGTGTTTAGAAAAAAAATTTTGCTGTTAAAGACAGACCGACTCGGAATGAGACAAGGGGAAATTGACAAAAAGATGCAGAAATAGAGAAATTGAGAGAGAGATAGAAAAAGAGAAAGATAGAAAGATAGATGCAGACTCAGAAAGAGACTGGAAAAGAGAAAGACATGCAGAGAAAGAGAAAGATGGGGAGATTGAGAGAGAGAAAGAAAGACAGAGACAGAGATAGAGAAAGAAGAGAGACAGACAGACAGTAAGACAGGAAAATGTTGGGGCTTATTAGCACAGCAGGGGTGGCTGTTTTTAACATTTCAATTTTGATTCATTTCTGATTTTGTTTCATCAACATTTCTTTTACCTCAGTTCTAACAACTTATATAACTAATCTTGCGCTTATCTTGGCTGACTAATCTAATCGTAAACATATTGTGTGATGTCACCAACGCGTCCGTTAACCATGTCTGTTAAGCTTAGTACCGCCTTATCTCAAGCAAGCACCTGTCAACAAAAAACTCACTTTATCCAAAATCTTTTCAAATCTAATCAATGCAGCTCTGAACTTGGGGCCAGAACTCCAATTCCTTGTTATCTTAACAAATCAAAAAGAAAAATTTCAATTTTTTTTCGCCCAAAGCATCGTAAAATTTACAAATTTTATGACTTTATTTTGTAATTCATTTTTTCTGAGGATGAATTTGAATCCCTTCGTATGCTGTTTTGTGTTGAAATTCTAATTTATCAAAAAATATGCTATGTGAAGCATTCATGTTAAATTGCCTTAAAGATGATAATACTTGGAACATATGGTCCCGAATCTCCCCATGATTTCTAAAAACTCAAATTTTCATATCTAATTATATATATGTTTTAAGGCAAAAATAATGTAAAGGCGGACTGATATTATGAGCTTATCACTCCTATCGCGGCGTCCATTTCAAGGTTTCCCGAGGATGTGGTCGGTGAAATATGTACAGTTGTGTACAAGACCATCAACATGGCAGCCAACTTGATAAATCCGAAGCACTTCTTGTATTTCCAGGTTTACATACGATAATGATTGATTCGAGGGTATACGCACATCTTCAAATGAGATACTGGCAGTCTGAGAAATGAAACATGTACTTCTTCAAGTTCTGTAAGCAAAACACCTATTTACTGAATGAACAACATCCCCCAGCTTTGGAAGGAAGCATAGACAAGCACGGATCTAAAATCATTTAATCATTGTACCGAGACACCGAATATATTTGACATGATTTCCTCTCCGATTTCAGTTTTAATTTATAACTAAGAACTTGAGGAAGATAAGTCTATTTGATAACCATAATATATATGCCACATGTATTTTAGAGGAAAGACTTAAAAACTTTAAACTGAATTTAGAATCAAAGAGATGGGCTATGGTGCAGTGCGAGAATCGTAATACCTTGTCTAGAAATACGACACCTAGCAAAGAAGTGGTATTATAAATATACCTACTGACCTGACAACAGAATTAGACGAAAGTGAGGGACAACGCGTTTTAGATGTTCCTCAGTGAGACAGTTCCACTTCTATTTTAATTAAGATACTCCGTGATTGAATAAATGTCCTAATCACAAAAATAAAACGCAGTGAACTCAAAATATTTTGACAACTTTATCAGTCATCTATCCTTTTCGGATCTTAATTTCAGAAAACCTGGTGCTGATACCGTCACTCATTCCACCACTGATCCTCCTTTTCTTCCATTTTCTGACGAACAGTGATGAAGACACATCTGAACTCCTCGAACTCAAAGGTTGGAATAGTTCATTATGAAATTTCAGGGGTGAATAAGTGAATTTTAAGTATCTCTTGACTTGCTCTTTAATTTATATTTCAAAGAATTCTATTTTTAAACCTTCATTAAAATTGCCAAGAGATGAACCGCATTTCTCAATTATCTTACAAACTTTGCTTATGAACAAGGAGGTTTAAAACAAGTTCCCTCAGATACCAGGAGTCCAACCCATAACAACAAACACGGGGGTTCAACCTAGAACTATAGTACAACTGTTCTCAACCTCACAGCCGCTCTTAACCTCACAGGAGTCCAACCCATAACTACAAACACGGGGGTTCAACCTAGAACTATAGTACAACTGTTCTCAACCTCACAGCCGCTCTTAACCTCACAGGAGTCCAACCCATAACTACAAACACGGGGGTTCAACCTAGAACTATAGTACAACTGTTCTCAACCTCACAGCCGCTCTTAACCTCACAGGAGTC
>JAUMHH010158951.1:0-17925 GCA_032359455.1 Chlamys rubida | reverse complement strand
GCCTTCAATTTTGCCATGACATATTCCAGGGGTGCAGAGAGCGAAAGTGAGCGTAACCCCTGGATATCGAGGATGACATACACCAGAAGCGATCAAAACAGTACACTGCACCCAAAATCAATGAAAAAATGCAATATAGATAAAGTACAAGCAGAAAAAGACCAAATGCTCCGGAAGGAGAAGCGTCTTCAGCTTCATGGTCGACACCCGCCGTCTTAAAAAATTATATAAACTTATTTATTCTACAACAATCATGAAACAAGGTATTTCATCTAAAAAATGAATCACTCTACTCTTGTTGCCCTGGATATTAGCACGCGGAGGGTCTTATTATGGGAGGAAACCGGAGTACCCGGGGAATACCCACGTGATCGGGCAGGTTACCCCATACCTTCACCCAGCGTCTTTATCTAGATCAAATCAAAGTAATGTCACGCCCTCACAGCGCGAACCGGGGTAGTGACAACGACAACACAAGGCATCATAATGAACATAATGGAAAGCATTGATCTTCATATTGCACAACGAAAAATGTATTCCCAAATGAGATGATGATAAATGGCGACCATAAAACTTGTCCCTATTCTTCATTAACCTGAACAGATGTTTCTCGAAGGATTTCTTAAGATTTCCTTTTCTTTCTTTCTCACAGACAAACACTCTTTAACGATGCGTTTCCTGCTCATGAACCTTGATTTGACAAATAACTTTGCATTAAAGTCAGTCACACAGATGACATGAAGTCACTAGTGTGTTTTCTTAATAACTATTAATATGAAGTCAATAAAAAAGTTGAAAACAACGCTTGACATATTTCCAGAATACTAATTCTCCACTCTGTAAACCCACAGAAGCAGATCCAAGGGCATACTCATGCATTCGATTTATTCATAGGAAATACCATCGGTTTTACAGTACTACGGTTAGTTATTCCTTAATTATCATCTACAGAATCGAATCAACTTGAATTAGCTAATTAACTACCTTGTTCCAGCTAAATTGATTACATACGGTAAATACTTACTGCGAATACACTTGAAACTAATTATCACTGTCCTTGCAGGAGCGTTTTGGCAATATGCCAAAAGCTGCTGTTTCAATCCGATGCTTGCACATGACCTTTCACCTTCACAGAGCCATAGAATTTTGTCACGTTCAGGGCACGTGTAGTTTGATGGCAGACAGAGGACATCTTGGATATGAAGCACCTCATTTCCGGTACACTGGAGTTGTCTCCCGCTGTTTTGACAAACGTCAGCATGCTGAAGAGTGAAGCTTCCTGAAAAATATGAAGAAAAACTTTGTTTGAAAATATCTGAAAATATTTATCATTACCAATGCGCACGTGAGTGATTATAATCTACCGTACTTTACATATATCAGTAGTTGCCATTAGTTACTAGTTACCATTCATAAAAATGTATTTACAGGTTTTCTCAGGAAAGAATATGTCGTAACAAAGGAACGTAATTGTAAACTTATATTTCATAAGAAATATTTCCGTTTTTCTGTAAACGTAGTGCGTGTATTTCCCTTTAAACGTTTTCTTATCGTTTGGCAGGTCACGATGAAATAGAGAAATTTCTGGGTGACTCGTTTCCATAATATTATTTCATTTCATTTCAAAATTTTTAATTGACAAAGTTGTTACAAGTCAATTGGATGGAATAACAGGCAAAGCCTGTATACATTTTCTCCAAAGGTGATTAAAGTAATGGATTATGTATTTTTTTATTTGATTTAATTTTATAAATCAATTTTGAAATGAAAATTATAAAAAGTTAAAGGGATGTAACTCCTTCTTAATGAACATAATTGAAATACAAATACATTCACACTTCTCACATCACACACAAAACATTTTTACAGCTATTATTTTTTTTTTTATAACATTTTATACAGGCTATCAAGTCACACAGTTACTAGCATACATTGACCATACATAGCGTATATATATGAACCTGCCTAAGAGAAAGATATGCGATCGCGAGCGTGCACGTCATTGGTTTAACACACCTCAGACAACATGCCTAATGATATATCCTTATAGTTCACATATAACCCCCTTTTAATACTACACACGATGTCTCCTTATTCGTTTTTTTATCTACAACAGTTGCAATAACACAAATGGAATCCGATGTTCCGTCGTATGTATTTTTTGCCTCGTGAGAGAAGTAACAATGTGCCAACCAGAAATATAGCAGGATGACTAGTGTCTCCCCTGACAGAGCTAATATTGTGTTTTGCCTGCTCTGCGATATATGAATTTCTCTGGAGATTGTTTTCATGTTCTTATCAAATGTTCCTTCCTTGTTCCGGGTCCCCTAGACAGACTTTATGGTAGGTGTGATGTCTATGCCGCAATATATGCGTAGGACGTGAGCATGCTGTTGTTTTATGATGTATTTCCCAATTTCCTTATCCGTGAAAAAAACATAAGCAGTCATTATTTTGTCATACTGGGGTGAAATGTCTACAAAGTATATAAAAACGTAAGTTCTGTGTGTTGTGTATCTGATATTATTATTATTTTTATCAAAAATTCCCAATAAAAGTCTATTTGTTAACACCACATGAGAAATTTAGCAGTCATACGACTGGGACGCCGTTGGATCAGTGTCAACGTCCTCGCAACAGCTCCATGTGAGGTCACGTGAAGGCGGTTGTCTAGGGAGACAAAACCGAAAAAAGGGTAGCGAAGGGGAAAAGGAAGATATACTGATCCTAAGTGTTGCGTAGGGGAGAAAAACAAATCAGCTGTAATCCCTTCAATGTCTTCTACATAGAATAATAAAAATAATTAATAATAATAATTTGAGGTTCTTATATACCGCTTTATCACAACCAGTCCCTATAGGTTGTCTCAAAGCGGTTCACAAATTATTATCTGTGGTTATAGGGCCATTGCAACCAGCAAATATCTTGCTCAACTCCCTGGGGAGCATACAGCCGGTGCTGCCATTTCGGTGCTCACAGCTAGTATTCAACAATTCTAGCACAGCCCAACCACGTACTCATTTACAGCTGAGTAGACTGTAACAAGCGAAGTAAAGTGTCTTGCTCAATGATACAACACAGTGCCGTGCCTTGACTCGAACCCGCAACCCTTCGGTCACGAGCCCGGCGTCCTACCACTAGACTACCGTGCCTCCTATAACACATCACAGAAAGTCCCCGATTCTGCGGAGTGCCCTCATTAGTAGCCTCATACACCATGCAGGTCAGTTCTCCCTCCGAACCTGCACAAGGAAGTGATGATGTACATGATGGTTTTCCCTTTCCAATCTTAGGGTGCAGTGTATTGCTTGACCATTATATCCAAACATGATACGTATAACACGGTCATTACATAATCCTACCACATTCAGATAACATTCATACATGCTATGAATGCCATGAACAAATTGTTGACGTCACCATTATAATGACGTCATAATTGTACCCTTGATTTTCCCTGGAAAGATGGCTGTTCCATTCATTGAATACGCATATACGATAAATACATTATTTGAACGAAATGCTGAATTGTAATAAGTGTAATTGAATTATCAACGAGATAAACTGATTCAAGAAATGGTAAATATAAGTACTGCACTGCTATCAGCTGGCATTCATATGCAAAATGAATGCCAACTGAAAGCAGTTTAATGCTTAAATAACGCAGACTTATCAAACGTTCACATTAATCAGTAAATCACACATTGCAATGTTCAGCCGGAAAGTTTTTTCTAATGTAAGACACGGAAACCAATTTCTCCGGTTCTGTGTTTAGGACGTACCTCCCTTTAATCACGTATGCTATTGTGTTCTGACACAAAACGGATGCGGAGTAGTATTTCAATTTTCAAAAGTTTTCATAACGTGACAAAAGCTAATCACATAAGTTCAGTTTGTTTCTCTGTCGTACTTTTGTAAGTGCTAAATATTCTACACCTAAATAACATACAAAGTATGTAGTCATGTAAGTTATTCTGTCTCGGAAAGATGTAACTGTAAAACACAGGGAAAGACTCGATGTTAACATTGAAAACCAGGGTATGAATCTTGTCTTAATATTCAATACATTCTAAATTCATATGTTAATTTTATTGTAATATGCAAATGTACAAAAAAAAGTGTATGCATGAATAAATTTACGCTTATATTGTATCCAATGTGTATTAATATTATATACAAATTTCCTTAAATTGTGAAACATTTATTTTAGATTCAAAACAAATATTTGAATTGCTTAAATATATATTTTATACAACTGCAGCGCAGATGTTCATATGCCGCAATATGGCCGGAAGTGACAAATCTATACCAGTGGAATGAGTCTACACGTCACTTAATCGAATTAAGTCCTGCATGTTTGGTTCTTACGCGAATAAAATCTTCCTTGCCAGTCATTGGGGTAACGGGATTACGAACACGCTTTAAATCAAATTTCTGTAATAGTTATAGACAAAAACGTCAACCCGACAATCAATGTGACAATGTTTGGCGGGAAGCACGCGAGCTGCAGACGAACAAAGCGAAAGAGAAAGAAATGCGGGTCACTTGTTGCACCTCCATGGTCAAACTTGGTAATCTTGTCCAGAAATGTATTCATCTCTAAACGTTTATAAATGATGTTATTTGAAGAAAATAATGACAGGCGAAAAGAAATTATCAACAACGATAAAAAATTGATGGAAAAGAGTTCCATGTACTTTTGTACAGAGATAAGGGTTTCAATAATCACATAAGTTTTACTTGACGAAAACGTACAAATGCCCTCATAACAATCAACGGGGAACAGTTTCATCATTTAAATCTTGACGAATGATATGTAGTGTAATGGAGTGCTTCGATCTTTATTAAATACGAAGATGATCTCCGAGAAACTTTATTTCAAAATCAGATCAGTCGAAATCTTTTCCTTAGCACTATGTTTGAACTATAAGCACGGAAGCATCCTGGAAATCCCAGGGACTATGCTCGCTTACATCTCTTCACCCCGGGAATATGTCATAAAAAACACGAAGGCACTTCGTTGATGACGTACATGAGGAATTAAGCGGCATCGTAACGGTAAAACTGACCCGCTTTTCGGTCGGGTGTCGCTTTTTCGTAATCTTCAATCGACAGGTTCTGTATCTGCCAAGCGATAGTTCAGTTTGTTTTTAAGTGAAAGCAATCCAAAATCTTATTTCTTGCTATAAATGTTGCCATGGCATATTGCTTTGGTGCAAAAAACGTATGTGATCGTATCCCGTAGAATTTCGAGTCTGGCATGGCATGGAAGAGAGACAGACAAAAAATGTGAGAAATACACAGCATACAGAATTAAGGGATACAGAAGCATGGGGAAGAAAGAGAATATTTTAATTCCCTAATGAGATATATTTAAGTTATGAATCCTTATATAACATGTACTGACCAAGTTCGAGCAGATTCTTTTGGACTTTTTTGTGTGAAATGTCTTGGATTGGGTGGTAATTATACAACAAAATGCTAGCATGGCTTCAACTCTAATCGATTGTTCAAACGAAGTTATAATTAAGCACTGACAGGAATTAAGGTAGCGTCTTTCGATCACAGATCGAGCTTGAGGCTAGCGGTATTGGAAACTCTCAACAATTAACCGGTAGTTCTTGTCATAATACAAACAATGCTATACTTGACAGCTTTCTGTCAAAATAATTCACAATCATAATGAATGAGGGGGATCAACAGGGTGAGGAGTACATGTTACGTACTTCTACATTATCTGTAGGACGCAACTAAGTCACAACAATACTCGTAACGTAACAGCACAGACAGAGAATCACGCGCCCTAAACACGGGCTTGTGGCGCCAATTGCAGAGGGGAAAAAAATAGAAAACTACGAAATTCAAAAAAGGAAAACACAAAATATGCAAATCGATTTTGGATAAAACAACCGGTAGCCATGAAAACATTCATTAGTCATTTAATGGGTTGTGAATATGCAAACGATCGGATGTAGTTCTGTTGAAATGTGTTGCAATTTGTCATCTTTCCTGATCACCCAGACGGGATTCAAAACTAACACTGATCTTACAATCCCCAAAAGAGCAATATTAATACAAAAATACAGTAGCTTAAAGTGTGTCTGTACTTGTTAAATGAATTCGTTAAGCTTCAAGTCTTTTCCAATGATTTCTTGAATTTTCATACTGTATTTTGAATATATTTTAACATCAACGTAACATGTAAGATTATACAGACTGTGTTCAAGGATGATTGAGTTAATAATGGGTCACTTTAAAATGCAATCCAACTGAAATGTCTGAATCTGGACACGTTAGCTTGACATTTTACCTGGTCATATTATACTGACCAACGAACCAGTCCTGACCTCTACCCGCTTTTACGCTGAGAATCAAGCAAAGAGCAATTCAGAACCATTTTTTAATACGTTCGATCGTCTCTGACAGAGGACAGATCTCATGACCTTCCTCGCCCTGGCGAGCGCTCAATTTCAAGAGGCTTAATTTGGAGTTCAGTGAGTAAGATATGTTTTTAAAACAGCTGACTAGTCATATTTTAGTTAAATTTAGATATTTTGATTATCGCAAGAAAATTTCACGGGCGCCATTCCGTCTTATAAACCGTATGCTTTTTTTGTAAAGGAAAAGCATACAACACTCTAAACATGTTTATATTTTCTTGAAGTAGACCCAAGAAATGAAATACTGACAGACATAAAAATAAAGAAGAAAGATCTAATTCAAATAGTAAACGAAAACTCCTTGATATCACGTGTAAACAGTGACGTCAAAAGGTGACGTCATACACAATCGAATAAAACAAATCTGTAAGCGGTTGCGTGTGGCAATGAGGGCAGTGGAAAATAGCGTTGTTTATGGTTTGACGACCAATCACACAATGACGTCATTTAGGCCGATTACAAGGTCTAATTGTAATGCGGTCGGTGGCCAAGTGAGGTCAGTTTAAAAAAACGGTAGGGTAGAAGGTGGAAGGTAGAAGGGAAACCAGGTAACCATTACGTCACGCACAGGATTCATTTCGCATTTTCTTCCCCTGAACCTACACGGGGACACTGGAAAATAACACAATATTGTCATAGAAAAGAATGAAAATGATTGAAGATGGAAGTCATGATTGCGATGGGTATAACAGGTCAATTATGGTATCCTGATCCAAAAGCAGAGGACGGTGAAGACAATTTCGTATGCTGCAGGGGGCATAAATCGCCCCATGGATATCCAACTGCATTATAACAGCCTACAGGGGAGGTTATACACAAAATTGATGGTGGCCATGTAGTTGATTTAACTGTAGACAGAATTTGGGAGAAAATATGTTCGATGTATGTCCTTCGCGCCCTCGAAATTCGAGTCTTAATGCTCTCCTACGTTCTATGCACCCCTGGAATAGGCCGTTATGAATCGAAGGCTATGTATCCGACACTTCTAGACGATATAACTAGTTCGATCTTTGATGTACATACACAAATCGCGTGGCGGCGTAACGGTAAGATTGACCGGCTTCGACGTCAGGTGTCGCTCCTCTGATCTTCAAAGGACAAGAATCAGCCAAGCGATTGGTAAGTTTTTATTTTTAAACTTTCTCACCAAGCAAAAAGCTAGGTTTGTGCCTTATATTTATTTCATCTTGACATATTCCAAAAGTGAAGAGAATGTAGGTAGGGGAATTTACATACGTCGCCCCATAAAATGTGCCAATGCGTTAAAACTGCCAACAGCAGTAGAGAATTGTAGAGGAAAGCAATGCATGGATTGGCAATATTGGCGGTGACCCTGTAGTTAGAACAATTGTTGAAAGAATTAGGACATTTTTTGTTTATGTATCGGCTAATTGAAAGTTACAGAAATATTGTGATTTATAAAGGAATATATATAATATACAATGGCATAAAACGGACGTACACTCGGAAACATACAATGACAGATGCATGCCGAGACAAACGCATAATTATGGACGGAAAAACTGTCTGGGTAGGAGATGACAAAGCGATTGGTATGTCACGTGATTGATGACGTAGGTGGTTCCCAGACGAGTTGTCTGTCTGTTGGGAGTCACAGATCGCATGCTTACACGGAAATATAATAATGAAAACAAGATAAGTAGAACTTTCTCTTATCCAAGTATAATCTTGGCTACGTAGAAACTCCTGTCAGATTATGTTTAAGAGCGTGTAAAATAGGAAAGATATATTTCGATTTTGTAAGTTCATTTCTGCTATAACATTTATCGCTACGAGATAGCGGACCTGGAGGCGTAGTTAAACACACTGTATGTACAATATATAGTGGTAATAGGAAAATTGGTGTGTCACTCACGTCTGCCGATAAATCAACACCTTATCTTTCAAATATCGCGAGAGAAGTCAGGGTAGACGTTGGCTAGAGTTGGAGTGTAGAGACAAAAGTGTATGATAAACAAAAGCATGCAAAATTCTTTTTATCATAACTGTTTGCTTATGTAAGATCAAGAACAGACATCTTTATTGCAAATTGTTCAAAACATTATAATAGAGTGATCTCCCTTTGCTTTAACCGAACAGAACCCATAAAATGCAATTTCACAAAACGAGGCTCTCATTGTTCCGTAATTTCGTCGTTATCTGATCAATTTGTGACGTTTATATTGTTGTTGTTTCAGCCGGTTAGCATTCTTATTGATATTTACGCTACAGTAAAAGTTATAACTCAGCTGTCTGTTTGGGCGGTTGCTAATTGTCAAACAAACGGTGATATTAGTCATATTAGAGACGTATACATGCCGGTTTTATGTTTCTGGTCCTGTATGCGTTTAAGTTTTAAGTACCAGAACCTACTCATTTCAAGCTTCATCAGGATCATGACGCCGAAATGCTTGAATCAAAGGTACGGTCATAATTTTTAAATTTCTTTTTTCAAATATGTAAATATAATGTATCAAAAATGTTCAATAACATATTACATGCACATGTATAACATTAGAAAATGATTGTTTGCAATCTATTATTTTTTTTCATTATCGTATTGTTCCATTAGGGTAATGATGTCATACACAAGTGGTCCAGTTCTGAGTGGTACCGAGACAGCCCTGCAATCAGATATAGAGATAATCGTCGCCACTAATCATAACACACTATAATCACTGCCATTAGCTGTGTCATCAGTACAATCATAGATAACGTTTCCTCTATGTCCAAGCCACATGACTTCAAAGGCAACTGTATCATGACCAGAGAAATAAAAACCAAATAATTTAACTCGATATCATAGTTCCTCCCGTCAAATAGGACCAATTAACAATCATAATTCTTTATCATGTGGCGACTTTTGACTTGACTCAACAGCAGACACGCTTATGAAATGCTATCATAAATTAAATAACTTTTAAATCGTTACAACATTGCCACATTGCCTATATGGTTCTCATGTGTTAAAGAAAACTGCCCGTGTTGATTCCCAAATCTGTCTCATTTATATTTTTTATCTCGAGGACTACAACTTTTCTGATTGCGCACGTGTCAGATATTACTACGCCAATAAATCGGTCGTAATTTGGTCCCCGTAGAGTTTTAAACGCATGCAAAAGATACCGTTAGGGTATCTCACAGACTATCAAAACGTTTCAATTGTTTCCAGAATGTTTTAATGCACGTGGGAACTGATAGCCATAATTGCCGAATCCACGTGAACACGTGCCATTCCGATTAACTGATAAGGAAAGTAACGCATGCGCACTGTCATTATTCTATATTACTCATAGGAATAAGCAATCAATGTTGACATGTCATAATAACCTCGTATGTCATTTCCGGTCGAGCGCGATTGATTAGGAATCCAAAGTCATGAACGACCAACAGTTGCAGGCTTGTATTATAATAATTATATTAGTCATGGCGGGGCATTTATTGTTTACGATCTGGCGTTATAATTGTACAATACATTAACATTTACAAATAAAGAACATACTGTAGCTGATGTTCTTGATTTGTTTTGTTTTAGTGAAAGTCAATATTTTTCTTTCATTTTTTCTAAACTAGTTGTCTAAATTTCGCTTCAAATTTAATCATTGTGGAAGATATCATCGCTTTTTTATATGAAATTAAGTAATTTTGAGAGAGGAATAAATATTAGCCCTAAACATGCTTTCCCAGTCCTCTGAAAAATCATTGATACATTCGCAATTCAAGGGTTCCACTCTGGATAAACTTCTCTTTGCAGTTCTCTTCCCAGTGTTGTTCTCAGTAATAATTATTCTAATGCGTTTAACACTAGAACAAATAGGTACTTCAACCCAAATAGACGCACAATACGTATCTACAAATTAGCATGAATTACCCTACGTTAACTCCCTAAAGCATTTAGCGCTGTATTTCCTCGCTGATAAATCTAGATAACTGCTACATTTTAGCAGGAAAACACCGCCGTTGAAATTGTTGAATAATGAAACGTGCTGCAGGGTAAAATACGATTAGAAACCAAACAAATTCCAGCTGGCCATCAATGGGAACCATCGTCTATACAATGGACACTCGGTCCATAGACGTAACATACATTCCCGTCAACATCACGTACTGAATCCAAAACTACATACATTCCTGTAATTCTTGTGTTATACGGTAACCTTTCAAGGAGTGTATTTAATGTTCAGTTAGTTTAGTATTATATATTGCGGAATACAATAATGGTCTAAAGTATACACACGTGCGAAATCCGGAGCATGTGCAATGCGGGAACGACGTACGCAGGATGGACGAAATAATCGCAATCGAACGGAAAGCGCTGTGTCAGACCGAGACGAACATTGCATGTATTATGAATGCACGATGGCACAACCGATGGTGATCAATGTACAAACAGGCAATCTACGAATAACGAATTAACAACTTACAAGGTATGATGTAAGAATGGAGATCAGTACATGTGTAGCAGGCACGGTAGTCGATCGCGAGTGGTAGGACGCCGGGCTCGTGACCGAAGGGTTGCGGGTTCGAGTCAAGGCACGGCACTGTGTTGTATCTTTGAGCAAGGTACTTTACTCCGCTTGTTTCAGTCTTCTCAGCTGTAAATGAGTACGTAGTTAGGCAATGCTAGAATTGTTGAATGCTAGCTGTGAGCGCCGAAATGGCAGCACCGGCTGTATGCTCCCCAGGTAGTCGAGAAAGATATTGAATGGATGCAAAGGCCTTATAACCACGGATAATAATTTGTGAACCGCTTTGAGACGACCTTCGAACTTGGTTGTGATAAAGCGGTATATACGAGCAGGAGAAAGAGAAATGCAACGGCGAGACCGGGATTCGAACCCAGAACCTTCCGAACGCTAGACGAACGCTCTACTTATTGAGCTACCTGGTCGCCGATGATCGAACAAGTTCAGTTCCGCTACACATTTAAAAAATGCAATTTAGCGATGCGCAAACAGAGAAAGCACAAATAAAGAGCTCGTTATGTGCGAACACAGAACGCAAGGTTTCCGCATCGAAGTAAAACTTGATAGTTGAACGCTATAAGAAGTAAAAGACATCTCCAGCACACACGCAGGCATACACACATAGGGAGATATTAGCCAGGTGGCATAGGACTAGTAGTTAGCGCCTGATAAGGCAGCTTCTGCGAATTTCTCAAAATTGTATTGATTAATGTATATGCTAATTGCATTAATTGTATATCTTTGTACTGTAAAGCGCTTTAGAGTGGCTTATTCTAGCTAGATAGGGCGCTATATCAAATGCTGTATATTATTATTATTATATTATTATTATATTATTATTAAAAGTATAACTGTAGTATAGAACAACCTCATAAAGTTACTCATAGTAACTGGTTTTATATATAAAATAGTAAACGGAAAAGATGATTTAGATTAACCTCCAAGGAAGTGCTGTAAATGTAATCGCAATTCTGAACCGAAATTAATTGTAACGAATCAAATGTTATTGAAAAATATTTGATATGTTTCTGTTAAAAATAGATGCGTAGCCGATCAACAATGAAATGTGAAGGAAAATTTGCATCTTACCCGTGAGAATTATTCTAAACTAAACAGCTGCAGGGATTTAAATGGTTTCCACAAGACAAAGGCATACCAAACTCATACTTTATTATTTGGTTAAGAAAATAATTCAATTTGATAATTGTTATTTCTGAGCGTTGTTTTCCCTTAACACCATCCATGCAATAAAGATAAATCTATATTTCATAGGGCGTCATACATCATATGCAACATATTTTTCACGCTGAGAATTTATTGGTAAGTAAAACATAAATCTAATAAACAAACTGAGACCTAGGGAGAGTTATTAGATGAAGCGAAGCGAAAAACAAACTTATATAACATTCTTTCGACATTTTGAGAAGACAGTATCTATATATCAAAATAGTGTTTGTTGTAAGGCTTAACCTCTAGCAAGCTTTTATGTTCGTTGACTTGTTGGCGACATTAATCATATGGAAACTCGGTTATGCTAAATGGTGCAATGTACAGCAATGCTTCCCATATCAATACACAGCCCTACGGCAACATTATCAATTATACATCAGAGTAAATTTAGAAAATGTGAATCCAAAATGTAAATTAGAAGTCTTTTTCTGTATCATCATAATAACCTTATCCATAGAGCATTGAGGAATGGCAAACGAAACACGCGGCAATTCTCACATATTCGTTTTTGTTTAGAATAGTTTAAAGTTTTTTACGAGTTTTAGAAAAACGTTTAAGGTAGTTTGGACAATTAAATATATAAATGTATACATGTAGCCTCTTCCTTCAAACTGTCAGTATCTAAATTTATAGCGGACTTCCTTCAAACTGTCAGTATCTAAATGTATAGCGTACTTCCTTCAAACTGTCAGTATCTAAATTTATAGCGTACTTCCTTCAAACTGTCAGTATCTAAATTTATAGCGTACTTCCTTCAAACTATCAGTATCTAAATGTATAGCGTACTTCCTTTAAACTGTCACGTATCTAAATTTATAGCGTACTTCCTTCAAAGCTGCAGCAACTAAATATAGATGCGTGTTTCCCTAAAACCAACAATAATTAAATTTATAGCGTACCTTCACTAGTACATTTTAACTGAATATAAACGCGTACCTCGTTCAACCCAGCAGTAGCTGGATTGAGACGCGTTCTTCGTTCAAACAAACAATACCTAAATTCGCGTATCTCCTTAAAGCCGTCAGTTACTTAAATAGCGTATTTCCTTTAAATATGCAGAAACGAAATGCGTGCTTCCTTCAAACCAACAATTATCAAATTGATAGCGTTCTTCCTTCAAACCAAAAAATAACTTCAAACCTGCATTAACAAATGGAGATGCATGCTTTCTTCAAATTTAGTAACTTATTATAGTCGCGTAGTTCGTACAGCCATTTGCAAAAAAAGCATAGTTATAAATTATCTTTCAATTAAACAATGAAAACCAATCTTTTAAAGGCACAAAGATATGTGTGTGAAAAAGTGTACTGCGTCATTGTTGCTTTGGAGTTCTGTGCCGCGTCAAGTCCCCACTGGATCATTATAACCGTGATGGTTATAGCTTGAGGCTTTGCCCAGCAATAATTCCTAATATTAACGTGTGTTGATGAATGTCCCTTTTCTAAAACTAACTTAACGCATATATCTAGTTCACTAAGCACCATAATTTTTCATTTTTGTTCCATCGATTTCACCTCCTAGCAAAGTAGTGCATTATCTCGACTCAAACGCGTACGACCTGTCGACAGTAGCTATATGATAAATACGGGAGGTTAGTCCAGTATTTCAGCGACGGCGTTTCATCCCGGTAACATTTGCAAGGGTACGTAATTAAGGAGCAGACAATATCGACTAAACATGCATTATGAACAATAACGAAAACACTCTGTATAAGCTCCACTGGTATTACATGTAGCAAAACCTGGTGGACATAGATGTCCGGTTTGAGCAGCACTATAAATACTTACAAACACGCTGGACACAGCACTGTTATTGCAATTTGCCAGAAAATTCACAGACTATCGGTCAATTATTTTTCTTGGAATAAAAACGCATGTGGTTATCGAGGTTAGACCTAGATTGGTGCTTACACCTAGTGATGTATATTTTATATTCGTCTAATTTACTTCCAATTACGAGACACGAAAGTCAGAGTGATTGTGTTAGCACGGCGTTGTCACGATACCGCTATCAAATTGGTCCAGTGACACCTATACAGTAATTGCGTACTGACGAACACAAACAGTGTAGCTCGGTCCAGCGACACCTAGCGGACCACGACAAATACATGTACCGCAAATATAGATACAGCGACACCTAGCGGGCCACGACAAATACATGTACCGCAAATATAGATACAGCGACACCTAGCGGACCACGACAAATGCATGTACCTCAAATATAGATACAGCGACACCTAGCGGACCACGACAAATGCATGTACCTCAAATATAGATACAGCGACATCTAGCGGACCACGACAAACACATGTACCTCAAATATAGATACAGCGACACCTAGCGGGCCACGACAAATACATGTACCTCAAATATAGATACAGCGACACCTAGCGGACCACGACAAATACATGTATCGCAAAGTTAGATACAGCGACACCTAACGCACATACAACGAATCGAGATACGGCGACAACTAGTGGAAACTAACAAATCTTTACACAGTAACATCCAACATTCCCTTACAAAGACAGTTAATTTGATAAAGCGACACCTAGCGGACCCTTATAAATAAGCGAATCTTGATTCAGCGACACCATGCAGACCCTAAAAATCTAAATACAGTTACATCTAGCGGTCAAAGACCAATACTGTGTACATGGGTCTAGCGACTTGTAGAACAATTTAAAAAATAAATCTTATTGGCCTAGCAACACCAACCCGACCCCCCAAAAAACGAACTCTGGTACGAAGGGGGACCCCTAACAGAACACGAATCATGAGGACTAATCGAATTACCCCTATTGGAACACGTTCTGTGTAAAATTGCTCAGCGCCACCTAGCGTACCATGGCAAATACAAGCAGTGCATAACGTCTTGGCATTACATAGCGAACAATAACATAAACAAACATTGCATAATGAGCAAAAGACATATACCGAAAACTGAATGTCGATGTGTGTGCTGCTGAGGGAGATAGCGACATACCATCTCGTTCCCTGTCTGGCTCTGCTGTGATATAGGGAGAGAGCGCACGATTGTGTCACTGCAAAGCGCACACAAATTCGCCATGTATCTCGAAAGTGATTCTATCCAACGCACGAGGCGTCAAACGTAAAGAAGTTATGACCGAATGGACATTACCAAGTTCTGATATAGAAACATCCAGCACGATCTCTGTCCTTGATATTCCTTTTAAGAAAACCCTTTAAACACAAACATCATTTCCCTTTTCCTTTATATATATAAACCTAAAAAAAAACACGAAATTTTGCAATAAAGTAATTTTTAATTTGATGGCGTAGAGACACTATAGGTATTTAATGTCAATTTCGGGATACATATTGCATCCAAAATGTATCACCCGTTTCTGTCGGGCAGGTTTGACGCATTCGAGCGGACTTGGATCGATTCCCGGCACTAACCCGTACTGTGAAAGGGGTGGTGGTATTATTTGCATTTTACGTCGAATTTGTCTTCGTTGTTTTAACGCTAATGGTTTTTGGATTTTAATACTCTTAATCTTTTAAATTGAAGAAAATGATTCTGATGCGAATCACTGTATGCCGGAGGTTGATGAGATTGGAGCGGAGAAGTGCAGTCATATCGCGTCCCGGAGACAGAGCTTCTTATTATACAACCCACAGAAACTCAATCATATTCTTAAGGATAGCAACAAAAAAGTTTGGTGTGTTTGTTTACGAGATGTGTACAGAAGTGCTTCGAACAAGTAAAATTGGATTTGCGTGAGATAATTGTACGGAGTAAAAGTGACGGAATGCGGGCGCCTCATTCAAAATCCCTCTGAACAGTTCGAGAGTTCGGTAACGTACAGCCAAGGGCAAGAGTTCGGGATGAACGAACGACAGTTGCTGTTGTCACTTCGTACAAAGTAGAGGCAGCTAATTGATAGTAGCATGATAAAAAATATAACGGAATTACATTGTATCGAAATATGACGAAAGTGCATTCAAATTGAACCGTTTTAAAAGATGCTATGAAAATGAACTCGTGGGAAGTATTGACCTTTGCACTCTTGTGTAATTCAAAAGACTTCGTCCCGTAATATTTGTAAAATTTAATACAGGTACACCTTACTGGCTTTGGAACAAAACTACGATGTAAGTTACTCGTAACTAATGTTAAATGTACACTGAAACACATATGTTTTAAGGAGACAAAAATCTCCTTCTAAAAAGAGCTCCAAAATACGAAAATTATATCCGTAGCAAAATATCCTGGTAAATTAATTAAATGCAATAGGAAAGAACAAAATTTAAATAAATAATTGTTTTCGCTTTAAGGTTATAAGAAGAATAAAAAGAAAGAAAGGGAGCTAACACCAAGACGTGTGGGGTTCGACTCCCCAATCGGACTTGAAAAGGTATTAGGTCACCTGCTCGACCACGTGTTTTCCCCGGGTAATCCAGTTTTCTCCCACATTTAGACTCACTTTGCACTTCTATCCGGGTCAACATTAGATTGATATACAAGTCGAAATAACTTGTTTTGTGATTCTTGTAAAATTACATTTAACATTGAACTCTAAAAGAAATTACACGTACACAAAGATATGTAGCATACACCCTTAACCGAAACCATTAGTCATTGATGGAATAAATCGACAGAAGCAAACATTGGAAATAGTTCATGGCGGGTTATATTTAGTATTTAAACAAATAAAGCTATTTTTTGAAGTTGACGCACGCTTTTGCACAATTTCGTCACTTACGAACACACTGCAAAGCTTCCACGATACTCTGAGTTCGTACTCAACGTTACGGAGTCGATTCGATGGTGCGTTATTGCCAAACCAATTGAATTAAAATCTCGTTCAACATGGTTAATGGTTTTGTTGGTTAAGTAAATTCCTTCCCAAGTTTTCTGTTTAGTATCTGCAGTCAGAGAAAATAGGAAAATAACTTCGCAATCTTTCCATCAAGTGTTGTATTTAAAGCCTGCGACGTAAACATTGGGTTACTCATGGGATCCTCAATAAGCAATTTATCGAATTAAGATTCCTCAACCAATTTTCTAGTGTGGTACATACAATAGATTCTACTTTGGTATATACATATAAGAGTATAGGTAGGGAATTGCAATCACCCCACCACTGTTTAATGATGTATAATAACATATACACATACAGATAAGTGTATAAAGATGTCAAATTAATGCATATATTTGTTATAACAACTACTCGTTATTTTTGCTCCAGTGAATACTATTTCTCCTCTTCATACGGATTATATTAAATAGAGAATCTGTTTTGTTTTCTTAATGAGGAGCATATTTCGAAGGATGATACACCATTGTACTATAGTCCGAAAACAGAAGACAACGTAAACTTTAAAATACATATAAATGAAAGCTTATTCAGACATCGAAACACAATTTCAGTATCTAAATTTTTAAAACTAATAAGGTTTAAGACGACGATGAACAAATTTTTGTTAACAGTACAAATTAATGTCCTTATCGTATCATTTTGAAGGGTTATTTCTTGAACTATCGGCAGCAGCCTTGTTTGGAAAATCGAAATGAGAGGCAGTTCACAGAAATCGGTATAGTAGTATGCAACAAAGTCCCGCTCAAACATATTCCATGATGAGCAGAACGGACAATTTGCCGCTTTGTTTAAACGGAACTGTATTGTATGCCGTTATAAATATAAATGTTGGAAAGAAGCATCATTTGATTCCTTATATTTACGTTAAACAAGAGGCCCAATGGGCCTGCATCGCTCACCTGGTATAAATCTCAAACTTGTAACCTTAAAAGTGATCTAAAAT
>JAUMHH010158929.1:0-17928 GCA_032359455.1 Chlamys rubida | reverse complement strand
GCTGCCCAACCACGTACTCATTTACAGCTGAGTAGACTGGAACAAGCGGAGTAAAGTATCTTGCTCAAAGATACAACCCAGTGCCGTGCCGTGACTCGAACACGCAACCCTTCGGTCACAAGCCTGGCGTCATACCACTAGACTAGCATACCTCCTTATAACCTTATATGGACATAACGTAATTTCTTGCTGACTTTATATCGATTACGTAAATTTAAATCGCTACCTGTGTGGATGGCAAGTCCCAGTATCAGGATTCTCAGGGCCGTTTTCATCATTCCTGTTGTTAATGTAGTTAAGGTAAGTCCGTGGCGGGAATATGTCTGTCAGGGGGGTAGCACAGTGTCCGGCAAGCACGTAGGAGCTGACCGGTTAGACCAAATACAACGTTTTATAGGCGTCCACTCTGGAAGAGGTCATATTTCATGAGTATTAAAGCATCAGGTTATAAATGTTGTGACACGGCGTGACAGATCAGGTGAGATTATAGCTTTATCCTGACACCGGTCACATGCTCGCCAATACACAAAGCACCGATGTATATCTACATCCCTGGTGCATGATTTACAATGACACTGTCATATACAAATCCTATTTGTAACTTGTGTAACAGTAACATTATATAAGTATTCAATATGGAATAACACATTCATATACACTATGTTGGGATACTGCTGCCTCCAGTTGAATTCAGTCGAGATAATTATGCCGCCAAACGTATCCCGCTAAGTCGAATACCTATGATTATGTTGATTCATCACAACAATCGAATCCACCTATCGTGATTATTATCATGATTTTTCTCATTTTATCGCTGTTATGCTATTTTTTTCAATTTATTTCGAAAGCTTTTCTGCTGAGTTGTCATAAATACACTATAACAGAATATGTCGCCGAAATAATAATTTATATTACACTTATATGTGTCGACTAGCCCGGATAGCTACCACGACCCACTGACTAAATTATCATAACGGCAGGATAACCATAATAAAAACTCGACATAATTACGATGACAAGTCGACATAGCGATATAGGTTTGGCAACTTAATTATCTCGACGAAAATAAACATTCAGTATGTAAGTTGTCTTTGCAGTAAAACCAGTATTTGATTTTAGGGAAAATGTGACGAATTCTGGAAACATCTTGCATTGCAAAACAATTATATAGCCTGCTGGAAACAGATCAAATTTTACGTTAATCGCAATGTATTTCATATAATATTGATGTGAATATTCAAATGGTATAACGCTGCTTGGCTAATAATCCATGGCATAGCAAGTGTGTTAACACCGTTATATATACAGTATGTCACTTGTATTAGTACACCAGTTGTGTTACAGGGCATCCTGAGATGGTAACATCAATTGTGATATATGTTTCTAACTGATCTCCCGACCATTTAAACACAAATAAATCTGAACCTGAGTACCACTCTCTGTCGCCAGTCACATCATGTCAAAGGTTTTGGGGATGGCATTCAAGATGGCATTCGACCTTGAACTTGAACTTGGCAGCCATATCTTTTCGACGGATCGAATGCCATCACGTGCTCCTTTGTAAGTAGGAAACAATAAACACAACCTCAGCCATAACAAAGGTGTTTTATGCCGTATTACTGAGCAATACACCAATACACCTTTGTAGACCCCAGGCTGTTGGTGTTTTGGTTTGTTTACGCGAGGTGGACATATGATGGACGGATGATGTATTTACATTGACATAAACCACAAAGCATGACGTCAGGTGCGGTGGTCAAAAGGTCCAAATATCTTACCGATGTTTTTGTCGGGTGCTTAACTTCAAAATTCTTTCTCGATGGTTGAAATTTCCGTTCATACGTTATGCAGGATTGATCGATTCTTTTCTTCCGACACATTACCATCGTAAAAATAAAATGTAAATGTGAAACCAATGGACCGTGTCAATATCAATGGTGCATGAAATGTGTGACAAAATAGATGAGGCGACCTTGGTAACGAAGCATTAAATGACGACGCGAAGGTGACGTTTACCGAACGAGAGCGTGTGTCGGCTATCTGTCTCTAGGTATATAGAGAAAGGTTTATCTTTGCCTTGCAAACACAGGAATGAACCTTTGAAACGTGGACGAACACACTGTCTTGTCTCGTGTGAACAATCTAGCTGTATAATTAGTAGATTACTAAAATGATCAACAACAGAGGTAGATGCGAGTTAAAACACCGAGTTCCATACCTAACAGTTGTGTCACGAGATAATGCTAGGTGTGTACAGTGTTTAACAGGTGCTTCACTTTTTCGAGTGATAATTTTCTGTAACAATTTGGTTTATTCTGCTTAACATTGGAATATCAGTATCTATAGGTGTTAGGCACCTTTCCCATTTCGACGTTTACTACACATATTTTGTATAGTTTAACCATGGAATTTTCAATCGGTTGACCTTAAGTACCGTTGGTGAGTCTAAAATAGACCAAATATCCATCAATGTTGCAATATAATGTATATATTTTTTTATTTTTTTTATCTAAACATTTTTTGAACAGTTACACCAATTCTTAATATTTCTGGTAACTTTGCTGTTAGACTCTCCGTCCATGAGGTTGGCTGTAGCGTCGGAGCTGAAATCTATTTCGGTAGTGTTTACATACAATACTAGTTTATGTTTAAATTATCTGTCCAAAAGTTTTATATTTGTACCGTCGTTAGGGGGTTTAGAAGTACCTTTCCATTTCCTTCCATTTTACTTCAGGCCTGCGTTTTTCATTCTGTTTACCTTTAAAACCACAGATAACTCCTAATGTACAAAATAGACACGTGATTCATTAAAATGGACACGTGTTTTAGTAAAATGGACACGTGTTTTAGTGAAATGGACACGTGATTCAGTAAAATGGACACGTGATTCAGTTAAATGGACACGTGATTCAGTAAAATGGACACGTGATTCAGTAAAATGGACACGTGATTCAGTAAAACGTTTCCTTTGTTTGGCTTTCTGTGCCTTTGTTTGGCTTTCTGTACCTTTGTTTGGCTCTATGTACCTTTGTTTGGCTTTCTGTACCTTTGTTTGGCTTTCTTTACCTACAAATAAGTATTTAGACATGTACTTCATGTCTTCGTATTTCTTGTGAATATTTCTCAAAAATGAAAAATTTCGCCATCCTTTACTAACGTAATTGATCTTCCTGTTTTTATGTATGTTTATACAGAATAATATATATTAAAACAAAAGGAAGATATGTAAGTCCGGCCCCTTACAGAGCTTTAGGTCGTGGACAAGGAAACGGACAGATATGTCTCATCAACCTATCTGGTTACCGGGCACATGTCAAAGACATCAAACTCAAATATAAACATAAACGGTGCATTAAGTCAAACATGTAGTGATAAATTGCTCCTAGTACTTTAACAACAAAGCAATTCTCCCACAAAGAAATCTCTGCGGTAACATAAATAACACCCTGCCAGATTTTCATCATGATTCTATACAAATCCAAACTGGTAAAATCATATCAAATATATCAAACGGATTCTCGAAGATGAAGGCGCCGCGCATAATTGCATTAGATCTAAACTGCTTTTCAATGAAGTGGATCACCCATTGATTCCCTGCCGAACATCGACATCACAGCATTATAGTATTGCATGTTCCTGTCTTCAGGGAAAAGGCACTGCCTACATCAGACGGAAATCAGCGTTTAGCCTCTAAACAAAGTATCGTTAGAACAGTGGCCCTAGAGATTACCAACATTAAGATTGTATCAGTATTCCAAATTACAACATTGTTTCCTGCACGTGTGTCGTAAACGATTTGTATTTGATTTTAAAAGTAAATTACAAAGGCATGACAAAGTAGTGCATCATAATAGAACAAGCGAAATACAAAGAAATAAATGACTGACAAATTATCTCTAATGTCTAAACAGAACGGTTGCATCTTTCTCCCAGTGGTACAATTTGTCAAACGTTAATTAAAAGTAGCAGGGCGGGAACTAAACTAAGGGGAAGTAACTGTACGACGTGATGTTTTATTACCAATGTCTAGGTAAATATGTAAACAATCATTAAGAGGGAATCGGTAAAGTTTTCATATTATGATGATATATCACAATTAGATATCATTACATTATTCACCGACAGAGGGCGACCTCGAAGATTATTACCAAGGAAACCACTCAACGTTTTTGGCTAAATTTGGCATCGATCCCACAACAAATAGCCGTTCGTACAAAGCATGTCGGTGACGTTGCACGATTATTCCGATAAGTCACATAATGCTTAAAAAATGTCTGTTCAATAGTATTTCATTTCTGTTTTGCTGCCACATGAAGTTGACACTGTCTAGTCATCGGTCACGCTTATATACCTCTTTGTCATGTGACAATGATAAGGACTGTCCATTGGTCCTGAACTTTATTCTGTGTCACATGATGCTGCCCTTTTCTTGTATTCAGTTACATACCTATCTCGTTAGTACAGCTTACAATATTAAAAGTCTACAATTATGATAATATGTCACCAATGATGGATGTGCTCTTCCTACAAATGGGACTGATTAAAATATCCATCTTGTATGTTGAAGACAGAAATTCTCGAGCATAGGATACATGTTTTCAGGTTCAGCTCTGCCGAGTACACCAGTAGATACATTGTGTAAGCAAACAGATAAGATAAACGACCGAGTCAATTAGTGCATACACTATCTTATATTAAAAAACGTATTCTGAACCGGATGAAACCATCAAAATGCGATAAAATAATATTGTATTTGTTGTTTTGAACATAGATATAAGGATCAAAATGCATCAGTTTATCATTTACGATGGTATGCAACATATTTCCGTAAAAAAATATTCAAAACTGTGGAACCGCCAATCTTCGAATATGTTTGAACGGAGCCACATTAATGATTAAATAGATGCATGTTAATCCTTAGATCGCCATACCATCATACTATCTAAAACACAAATAATTTTGTCTGACTTTATCATAAAACAATCTTGTCCAATACCGAAACAACATTATACTTTTTGATAAAATATAGCAATCATATTCTCTGATATTCTGTATAGCATCGTAATGACAAACTATATCATAACACCATGCTGTCTATTACATGTACCGCCACTGTAAGGGAGTATGACGTCATGGTGTTACACGACGGTATGGTAAAGCCATTAAGTTATATTATATCATTCCCACATACTTATTTTATTTGATCCCTTTGAAAGCTGTAGCGAATTTGCATCAGACTAAATCGAGATGTGCACGCAGCCAAGGGAGTTAATCGAATAGACCAGGCAGAATTAATGACAGTTTACTCAAGGGAGGTAAGCCAGAGTCGTTGTCGTATGCTTTTCTCATTATAGAAATGAACACTCGGGGGAGGTCTGAAAACAATTTGATTTAATATGATTAGCGTGCAATTCCGTGGTATATCGTACGATTCCCCATAGTCATTCATTTCTGGATCTCTGCTCATTTGGTGTCTCGGACAGTGATTACGTCAGAGAGTCCTGTACGGTGTAATAACATTAGTTAACTCATTTATTCGCTTATATCCACGTCGCATGGAGGAGGTTGCAATTAGCATCTGAAAGTCATCATGGAAATTACATGTTGTATTGGTGAGTCCATGTTGATACATCGGTGACAGACTGTGGTGATGGTGTTTGGTTATTTATAGATGAGTCATGTATTAATGCTGACAGGAAACGTATGTCAACCAATGGCAAAAGACTACAGTATTCTCATGCTCAACCAGTGACTTACGAGAACAGTATAATGTAGCTGAAATCAGCCAATGACGTACAAGAACAGTATTATGTAGCTGGTAATCAGCCAATGACGTACAAGAACAGTATTATGTAGCTGATAATCAGCCAATGACGTACGAGGACAGTAGTCTGGACCGGATAATCAGCCAATGACGTACAAGAACAGTAGTCTGTACCGGATAATAAACCAATGACGTACAAGAACAGTATTGTGTAGCTGATAATCAGCCAATGACGTACGAGAACAGTAGTCTGGACCGGATAATCAGCCAATGACGTACAAGAACAGTATTATGTAGCTGGAATCAGCCAATGACGTACGAGAACAGTATAATGTAGCTGAAATCAGCCAATGGCGTACGAGGACAGTAGTCTGGACCGGATAATCAGCCAATGACGTAACCTGTACAAGAACAGTATTATGTAGCTGGTAATCAACCGATCACGTACGAGAACAGTATTATGTAGATGATAATAAGCCAATGACGTATGAGGACAGTAGTCTGTACCGGATAATCAGCCAATTCCGTACAAGTACAGTATTCCTGCTGACTGATAATCAACCAATCACGTACGAGTACAGGATTATGTGCCTTATAATTAGCCATTGATGTACAATATTCTGTGCCAGATTCTCTCGTCATATCATTACACCTGTTTTATGAGATAACATCTATTTATAAGATACCATCTGAGTTTTTGTATCAACTGTTTTATATAAGATAACACGTGTGATTTTTATTGGTTTATTATCACATTGCTTCTACCAATCTCAAAATATTGTATCGCTGCATTAAAATTGATATAATGTATCTAAAATCTAAATTATACTTTAAAGTGAAATCAAATCTCGTTCTTGATTTTAAAACTATAATTCTAAGATGAGCAAACTTATCATTAAACACTTAACAAAAAGCATGTTAACCAGTACACCCTGGTTTTAGATACATACTCTTAACGGCAATTAGTGTCTGATTTTACCTGACGTCATATAGCTGTGTTATGTAGATATTAACAGTTACTATACATGAACCTTCTGGCGTTAAAGTACACCAACCTATCGTGTGTACACCACCTGTTGTTAAAGTTGACGAGTACTTTCCACACCCGGTTGATGCACATGAAGGCCATAGGTGTTACCTAAACTTCGAGTTCATAAGCTATACAAAAGGTTCAGAACTCATCCAGAAACGAAAACATGGAGTATATGCTTAAAACCGTGGAAGAGTACATGTAAGAAGGTATCTTCAAACCGCCTATGACGCTCCAGCTTACATCCCATAGATGCCTCAGAATAGTCATCTGTCAAACCTGCGCGATTTTATTTTGTCAAAAAATGCACGTAACAGGATCGAGTATATTCATATAATAACATTGTCATATCATCTTTCAGATTGATGTTATATCAGTTGCCGTTTTGTGTTTACTGACAGCCTCCTAGAGCCTGTTAAATGTTTAAAGCTGTCTGATCAAAACAAATCGTCGTGTTTCTCTCTTTTCGTTCAGGGCCACAAACTGCTTTTAAAACCGTTGCTACAACGGTTAAGATTCTATTAGTCAAAACGCTCGATAACCCATACTCGTTTTGGGTGAGGTATGTACCTTCCAAGCGCATTAGTAAGATGTTGTTTTTTTCTCATTCTTCACAGGTACCGAAATGCATGCCACCTATAACTAAGGGCTATTAGTACTTTCGTGTACATATCGCCTGTAGCTGAAGGTTATGGGTACGTCCAGGTACATACCACCTTTAGTAAAATTGTATTATATCAGGACTTTTCTCGACCAAATTAATGCACAGACCCATCCTCACTTCTACGTTCACTTTCTACACCCCTGGAATATGTCATCGTAAAGTTAAAGACACGAAGATAGCTATTAAATCGGGGTCAGTAAAAAAGACAAATTGCTAGGTTGTACATGTACTTTGAAGATTACAGAGAAGCGACACTCGCCTTCAAAGCCGGTCGATTTGTCTGTTTTTCTGCAGCGCGATCCTTCGATGAATATCTAAAGATCATACTAGTGAGTAAGCCTTACCCCTGGAGTATCGAGGATGACACAGACCACATGTTTCTTAAACTCCAATATAGTTTATCATTCTGGTTTGTACTAATACTACTGTAGATGTGTGCATGTAAAATTCACTATTGTTTCACTCCTATTCATACATATACGTTTTTTACCTGTAGCTAAATGGCACGCGTACTTACCACTTCCGGTTCAAATTAGTCGTGTTTACGGCTATACCACGTGAAACCTTAGGTCAAACGTACTTTTATCTTCTCAAACACTGACTACATGACACTCGCCAGTCATCGGTCAATTAACACCCGGAGAAATGATTGGGTGTTCGTTTGAGATAGTGGATTATCGGATAGTGTTGTTTAACAGAACGGTTGCCTTTACACGCATAACAAAAATGTGAGGAATGTATAATTACCACGATGTATTAAGGTTCGGACATGCAGCATCAGGTTTTATAAACTTATTTCTATTTTATGGTTTAAACACATACGGATAATGATACAGGAATTATACTGAGCTCACGTGTGATACCGCTAATTGACAGGTTGTGTATCGTTCTTTCACAGAAATTTGTTTTAGAACTGTTTGTAAAATGCAGATTATGTCAGCGCCATGCGATGCTCCGTCATCACATCATCATGATTTCTGGATACCGGAAGCTGATCATGAGTGCGACGAAAATAAAGCCGCACTTAATCTATACCTCAATGAATTAATATAAATATGTTCTCACGGACATGTAAATTTCCCTTAAGACCATATACAGTAAAAACCTCGTTATACTTCCATCATCAGTCCAGAGAAATATTGGCGTTATGTAGGGGTTTGGCGATAAATTGAGGGGGGAAAATAAAGGAATTATCGAGAAAACACAAAAATAGACCTTGACATATGTTGGCGGTAAATGAGATGGCAAATGAAACGAATGGTTTTAATATGAGGTTTTACTGTAACGTTGACAAAGAGAAGTGATGACCGGTATTATTTCCGGTATACAGCTGGTCTGCAGAACATACAATAGACCATTACTCAGAATCCTCGCATCAACAATAATGGCCCTTGGATGAACCCCAATGTGCCGTTGAAAATGCCTCCGTTCACAATGAGAGCGTCAGTTTTCCTAGGCTCATCAGGACTATTGTCAACGTCAAAAACTGACCAGTGGTTCCATTTTCCATTTCCAAAGTTACACCGGACCAGTTATCTTGATGTACCGGTTATCATAAACGTTGATGCAGCAGGCGATGGGTACTGAGTCTATCGACAAATTTTATGTTGGAGTGATTAACGGATTCTTTAAACAGTGCTAATATATAGTTATAGTTTTACATTCATCATTCACAATGCCAAAATGCATGTTAATTGCTAATTCAAGATAACCGCGATATTGCGGTATCGGTACATCACGATAACTGGTACATATACATCACGAAAATCGATACAAACGATAACTGATAATTAACTAAAAAAATGCTGGTACATCACAATAGCTGATACATGTCCGTAACTGTTACGTTATTATACATAACGATAAGTATTACATCACGATAACTCGTACATAACGATAACTAGTACGGATCCTGTACGTGAGTACCAAGATTGTACTGCCACGACCGTTATTTCGTTTGTTTTGTTCCAAGTAAACAATGGCCTAGTATCTTGATTCAATATCGATTAACCGACCCGTTCTTCACAGATACGGACACATTATAAGTTAACGCATACGGAAGTCAAAGAGCCTGGATATTTCTGTCGGTATGGTATACTAGTAGTTCATAATAGTTCGCGAGACCATTCATTGTCATTGAAGCTCACTTTGTACAAAGTGTCTGTGAGCTGTGTAGTCATAAGGACACAAAATGGTCAGGGGTGGATGTTGCGGTATCTGTGCTGAAGCATTCAAGTGAGGTGGCACTATAAATTATGTCGTTGGAAGCACGGTCCCACTACAAACAGGACACATTACATCTCCAGCACACACGCAGGCATACACACATAGGGATATATTAGCCAGGGGGCATAGGACTAGTAGTTAGCACCTGACAAGGCAGCTCCTGCGAATTCCTCAAAATTGATTAATGTATATGCTAATTGTATTAATTGTATAACATTGTATATCTATGTACTGTAAAGCGCTTAAGAGTGACTTATTCTAGCTAGATAGGGCGCTATATCAAATGGTATATTATAAGTAAAGCCTGCAGTCAAGGTACCATTCTGGAGTGGAAGGTTATCGAATCGTTCAAATATGCGAACTTGCCTGATTTCAGATGGGAGGGGTTAAATGTGTTAAAATCTTCAAAAGGCATCTCATCACGAGCCGAGCTGCCTTGAATGATGATAGTAAAATTGCTGGAATACAAAATAATGGAGTTAATTGCGTAAAACAACTGTCTAGTGACTTCTAGCACGGAACAATAAAATATCATTTACTGTATCATTCTCTTTTGTTGCGGAGTTATAAAATATGTTCGAATAGATAACGTTGAACCATACTCATCGCAGTAGATCAAATGCATAAAATCTGCAGATAATATCTTTAATGGACCATGGGTCTTAGAATAAAGATAATATGGATGCAGACTGTTGTTCACAAACGTACCTCGCCTGTCGCGGGGCAAGTGAGTTCAAATAATTCCTGTAATATTTCGCCTGTAACTATTTGGTTGAAAGGTTGTCCAAATAAGCTACCTTGAACCATGTTGAAGGTTAAGCGAGTCAAATGTGTTCAAGGCCAAACGAAATCTTCTCGAAAACCTTCTTGGAAGGCGTAGATTCCTACTGGTGGGTAGTTAGATGGACTGAAAGGAGGCCAAAGTCAATAGCATTGTCCGATATTCAAGGTAACATATTTAAAACGTGGTTAACATTTTAAACCAGTCTTTATATGGTCATTTAAGGACGTGCCAGGTTTTGGTGGTAGGGAAAATGTTTAAATGTCTATCAATATAATCTATAGGTAACCGCGAGATGTTCCGAACGTTACATGTACACGTGATATTCCGAAAGACTGACGAAGGCGACACAGACGAAGTGTTAATAACTGCTAAGCCTGGTTATGTTATCACAACTTGCTTGTAAAAGGTTTACGAGCTCGAGCTGAAAAGTCGTAATTTGATCAAGTAATCTAAGTGAACTAAATATGGATGGAGGCATATTGACCTTTATATAATGTATCGCTGGGTTAAAAATGTATGAGTTCTACAGTTTCCTGTTCAGAAGTCGTGTTTTATTGAGTCGTATAATTTTGAACTCACTAAAGGCTCCGCTACTCAGTCCGTTATTTTGGGCGAATATTGAATTATCTCCATTTTAATGTACTTCGTAAATTCCTAAATTTGTATTATGGTCCACGTAATGGTTCGTGTTCTTTTTTGCATTATAGTTAAAACAACGGTGTCCCGACACCGCACAACCTATTTACACTAAAACCTGCTCAAAAGACCACCTCTATATATAGACTGTGTTAAGAAACCACTTTAAACTCCCTGTATTAAGATGTCGCCTGCAATAAGAGATACTTTTCTTGGCTTCCCTCCCTAACGCTGTCTCTGAAAATCGTTGAGATGAGATGCTGTTGTGACAGTTTGATCAAAAATATGTGCTCCCGATTTTAAACTTGAATCGTCTCTGAATTGGAAATCAAGTGAAACCTACACGTGACGTATGTGCGCGCGCCCACGATGTCATCTTGATACGACATAGTCTTGTCAACACCGGTAGATTGTATCGTCACACTAACAGATCATTATTGACACTTTCTGTTTATGACACGTCAAGTTCACACACGGCAAGGTCATATGTATTGCTGTTAGAGCCAGTCAAACACAAAGGGAACCCACATGTATGTTGGTAAACGGGAAATCATCACAACAGAACCGCTTAGATGTAGTTGTGTGAGCGTGCAGATTTTGAGAATGCACTCAACTCGTAATCGGGATTGTCAAGTTTGCTGCAGATTCTGCAACACCGATATTTATATACTTGACCTTGCAGCTGTTATAATCTGATTTCTTTAATGCTGATAGGGCGTTGTAAGAGCCCTAAAATAGCTTTTCTTAAAATTCCTACACCAATCATACGGCACTTCCTGGTAAACAGGAAGTCGACCCTTCGCCATTTTCCCACTCACATCATAGTTGTCGCGGTATATAATGTGAACGTACAGGTATTTTTGAAATGCAATTTAACACGTGCATTATGATTCTCCCTAAAATAACTATACTTCCGCCTTCCTTATTTCTGATTTATTACAGTCGGCTTGTACAGAAATAGACCCAGCTGTGATACAGTTGACAGCTTTATTATTTTAGAAAAGACTGAATGCGATGATGAAGTATTTCTACATAACATATCTGTCCATGTTGGCGATACACAAAGCACTGCAGCTAACTGCAATATGGCCATTGCATTGCCTGTCATTCATCTTCGCTAGCCAAGGTTTACGATCCGGTACGATCCGGTACGATTCGGTCTTCCTACTCTCTGTGAAGAGCAGGTAGATCGTACCGGATCGTAACCCTTGGCTATCGGAGATGCTGTCATTGGGCTTTCACTGAAAATCTGCAGAAGCTCAAGTTGTTTTAAGCATCTCTAGTAGATAATTATGACAACCTATTGCAGGTCCTCGCCATGCAATACTGTATATGTAATCTTACATCCGGGTATTACCCACCAGATGACACCTGCGTTTTCTTTATCTTCACTAAAACGGCACAACAACTAACGAGATGGTGCTAAAGCTGCACTGTACGGATAATTTACTGGTAAGATTGAGTATATCTACGTATCCTAGAACTACTAGCAATGATACATGTGAAGTATAAATACATAATTGTAATAAATAATACTTAGGTACGATATAAAAACAATGAGTTGTCCCGCGACCCTCCGTAAACAAGTATAAACATGAACATCACAATACGACGAACAATATCTGGTAAAACGTGTCTGTGGTCGTGTACACAATGTACCAATCGGTCTTAGGGTCAGCACCTCGTGTCAGCATCATTTGCATAGTTCTGGTCAACTATCTTAAGCACTTGTGTTTGTTTGTTTGTTCGTCCGTCCGTTTGTTTTGTTTTTGTTCGTTCGTTTGTTTGTTTGCTCATGAACGTCCTTATACATTGTACGTGAACCGTGAAACAAGATTCTTGGTTCGATGTGTTCGCTTGGAGGTAATACTTCATATATCAACAGTAAAGAACGTATGTCGATGGCAGTGTTACCACTCTAAAGTACCGTTATCCGGACACGGACGCCAGAAGTCCATACCCGGTCGTATTACTCTGATAACGAGACTAGGTAGACAGCAACAAAAGGAAAAAGACATTACAGAGAAAAGAAGGATAGAGGCAGCGTGTCTGTTTGTAGCTTCTTTTGTGTCCCTAAACCGGGCACCGTGATTCTAGACAGCAGTCACATCATACGATAATGACATGAATACTTCATACCAGTTATTTTCTCGTTCAGTTAGTATGGCCCCTGTTTTGCATTAGTGTTAGAGTCACGTGGTCTATCACGTGGGACATGCATCATGTTGACTGACACCACATTTCCTGCAGTAGTACGTATTGAAATATCAGTGTCAATCTGATGCCATCTTTCAATTATAGTGGCGATATTGCCTCCCGTATTTTGTGATACTCGCCGTTATATTAGGAATTCTAAAGCCTGTATTCATTTATGTCCGTTTGATACAAATATCTGTGTAGATTAAGCAAAGCAAATGACCACAATCTATCTTCCTTTATTTGATACCAATGTTAATTAAAAAGGGAACACTGTCTCCTTACAATACCCTATATCCATCTTCCCGACAATATCTTTTCCTTTCAATTATATAAGCGATGTATCAGGCCCGGATATATTGTCAGATGGACTTGTTCCGTTCCTGTAGTAATACGACCGACCTGTCCAGCTGTAGCCCTACCTAAGCCACGTTATTACTGTATACTTCTCATTTAATGCTCGAGGCTTCAACACTGTACACTGTACATGTCCCTCAAACCTACAATCGGATCATTTGGCAAAGATGTTATGTTATCAGGGGAAATAATACGGAACTATCAATCATCGAAAACATCGTATTTTGTGGAATCGTATGTTGTGTTCCATCCGTATTTGATCATCAGTTGATCGACACTTATAACCCTGAAAGTAATTTTGATTTGACGGACATCTTTGGTTGATTTTTGTAGTCTCCAATACCCACCAAGACCCGTTGTCTGTCCACTGTTATAGACATATCTCCCTCAAATCTTTCTGCTTTTGATATCTCTTACCAAATTTCTCATAACATACTATCTAACCAATGTTGAGGCTAATAATAATTATCGATGTATGTGATACTCCGCGAAAAAAAAACTATAAAAGTGTAGTTCATCTGAAGGTAAGGGGATTATCATTAGGGTCATCATACAAAAGGACATCATTTTGGTTTGCAAAGGAAGATGAGACCCTACATACGGGTCGTCAGGTTAAGGGACACCACTCATTCCTGCCTTTAAAGGGGGATCGTTCGGGTTTTATTAATGCAAACAAAGGGAAGTCACTCGAGTCTGCGTGCACGAAAAACGCGTTGAGTTGCCCCCTGGTTACATTACGCAGCTGCAGTAACGACCGATTAATAAAATGTTACCAATTAAATTAACAATACAATCCCGACCTGTTGGGAACCCGGCCTGATTCACACTGACGCCTGGGAACAATCCCGCGTGGTATAAGAGAGGGACCCGGATATAATCACCTTAAACCAAACCACGGCACTGCCGCAAAACGTTACACAATCTATTTACGGTTTAGATTTGCACAGAATGTTGACTTGAACGTAATAAGATTTTCTGGGTTTTGTCTGAGAGGAGGATTAACTCCATACACAAAAACATCGTTTGACAGGAACGCTACAGGAAAAAAAATAGAAATACATTGTGGCTGTTTAAACTAAAAGAGGTTATGTGATTGTAATGCACCCCAAGGCATCTTCAATGTAAAACAAGTACTGTGATAAAACCACACATATTATCTGGTAGTGTGTTCGTCACCCTAGGTCTAATGAAGCGTTCAATTCTCAAATCACATATTCTCACGATTATGAAGAACTCTATCAAAACCATAAAACAATTACACACAGTGGCGGATCCAGAAGGTTTGTTTGGGCTTCAAGAAACCCCCCACCCTGAGAATTTTCTTTAAAAATCATGTTTTTTCACCATTTTCCTCAATTTTTCCCCACATGGAAACACCGTATCTCAGATAGGTCTCTGTCTCCGCCACTGAATTATGCAGAAGAATTCCTTCGTTTTTAATTGATCTAAGTTTATTAGTAGCATGTCACTCTTGAAAGTAAAAATTCTACATAAGCTGAACTAGGCTAATTGGAGTGTTTGTTCCCCGCCTGGTTTCGTCCTTGACGGTGTGGGTGTTTATTATATCTTTTAAGAAGTTCATTATTAGGTTTACATTGATTCGCTGTTTACATTTGCAGCCTACTAGATTAACGGGCTGTGTTAGTGGGGAGTTCGATGTTTTCAATTCCAGTATATTGGTGACAGTTTCAATAGAAGAAGGCTTAATTTCATTGCGCCTGTGAATAAGAGTATATCGTGTCATTTTTACCCCATCTGAAATAATTTGAAAAATGTCACGTGATCAGTATTTTCGACGTCAGTGCAATGCGCTGTTCTATACTTCACGGCTATTCATAGGTTTTAATTTACAATACATTAATACATTGTGTGTATTTTAATTTCAAAATTAATGACAAAAGAAGTCAACAGGATTGGACATCAGGCATTGCCTATATAAGCCCTCTCCGTACAGCTACAGATACACTTTTTGCATTTCTGACGCCTTGGAGGTACATGTTAGTCTTACATATATACGCCTTTTATATATTCTTTACGTTTGTGGCGCCTTAGATGCTTTCTTTACATGTATGGCGCTTTAGAGGCACTCTCTACATTTGTGGCGCCTTAGATATACTCCTTACATTTGTGGCGCCTTAGATATACTCCTTACATTTGTGGCGCCTTAGATATACTCCTTACATTTATGGCGCCTTAGATGTACTCCTTACATTTATGGCGCCTTTTATAAATCCTTTACATCAGATTCACTTGGTACATTTGTGGTGACATAGAAGCGATTTCCATATTCTCGGCAGTTTTATAACATTTCTCCCTCTCTGTTCCTGGATAAACAAGACTATATACTCTGCTCTGATTGGTCAAATATACCCAGGTGTAGATTATGTTCATTTCTATAAATCAAGTACAAAAGTAACAATTTGTCTCGTTACCATATGTACTTTTTAAACTTTGTGTTGTAAATGACCATAAATCCAGTTACAATCTGAGCGCACTGATACAACTAAGGGAATGACACGTTCGCTGTGATCAGGGCCCCTTATTCATGGAACCGTTCTCATGCTCAAGCATGGATTTAGGCTCAAGCCTAATTTCTTATTCTGGTTATAAATTAATAATTTTGTCAATGTTTTTGGAAAAAAATTAAAAGACTAATACTGTTTTCAATGATTACATTTGACTTTTTGATTTAAGTGAGTTACAATAAAGCGGGTTTGAGCACAGAATCCATACTTGAGCACGAGAACGGTTTCATGAATACGGGCCCTGGTCTACCTGTATCATTACTTCTGATTTATGGCGATGTTTTACCTATCCAGAACAAATGTATATTGCTAATAGAAAACCTCTGAAGCTGTGCTACCGTCCTTTCTGTTCCTAACGCCTCATTCTCCCGACCGCAAAGCCCTGCCAATATATTAACCTCTCACATCGCCGAGAGATATTTTTATAACAAAATCGACATTAATACGCGTTTAGTATCAATTGGAAATTAATGAATTGAGCAATCATAGAGCTCACGCGCCCAGGGCTCGTGTGCGTATACGTAGCGGTTGATCAATGGGAACAAGGCTTATCAGGATACTTCTACCACACAATATGTAGTGTTGTATCGGAGGTAGGTATGACACGAGACACGATCTATAAGCGCTCGCCGATGAAATGCCAATAGACTTATTGGCGTTGACTTCATGGAGCGGCGGACAGAGGTAAACACCCGACATTCTCGATGACCCTTATACATACCGATTCTATGGCGTATAATAAACCTGTTATTTCCAAATAAGCCACTCGTTATGGTGCGTAAGAGGATACCACAATATCAAACAAATATAAACATATAGTACAACGGCACGAAAGATCACAGAGCTTGTTAACACGTCTTTAATAAACCATAAGATACTTATACACGTTTTCCTGTCCGACATGGTATAGAGATGCTTCTCTCATTTTTTATTCTGTTGGAGTCTTACAACAGTAGTTTGAAATGTACTACGGAATTAGCTAGCTGCGATCGATGATGATAATTACATGTATGTTAATAGTGGAAGTTATCTGCAGTCTTTGGAATTACATTATATTTTCAGAAATATCTCTTGGTGTTTGGTACAGGACTGTTTTAATCTTTCAGCCAGAAACTACAAATTTGAAATACAGACTTCAGATCAGTTTTTTTTCGATCGAGGTCTGTCATCATTTTCAGATATTCTTCATATGCGACATTAGGTTCAAATGATGAATACTTTTCCCAAGAGAAAATTTAATGTCTTTTGACCAACTTTTTAATAAAAGAATCTAGGTATATATGCATTGAAGAGTATTTAACAAATAATTATCATATATCAGTATTCATCATCTTTCAGACCAAGATTGTCGAAAACCAAATTTACAAAAAACAAAGACTGTTAACAAAATCTAACCCGTTGAACTTTACAATATCTGCTTCTTTCAAGATAAGGTTGTTTATGTAGAAGGAACGGCAGAAAATGGTAAACACACGATTCTAACGATATCAGGGTTTCACTGAAAAGACCTACAGGCGCGCTGGATGCCTGTGATAAATAATTAATGATATACGTATCAGCTGTCTGCTCGCTGGCCAATCTTTGTCATGGACATTTGTCACTCTTTACCAGGAATTCAGTTTCCGTACCAATTAAGGTGAATTGTCAGTCTTTATCGGCACCACTTTGTCAATCTTGGGTCAAGTCTCTACCAGGACTATATTTCAGTCTCTGTACCAGAGACGGTGGTCAGTCATTGTAAGGTCC
>JAUMHH010158918.1:0-17928 GCA_032359455.1 Chlamys rubida | reverse complement strand
CTTCTTGAGAAATACCGATAACAAGAATTGTTTAAGGACGGACGGCGGACGACGGACGGACGGACGGACGACGGACGCAGGGTGATTTGAATAGCCCACCATCAGATGATGGTGGGCTAAAAATGTACATATTTGTACTTTTGAGCTATAACTCTGATCCTACCGTGAGCCTTATAAAATCAATACCGTATCTCTCCACAAAACTTTAAGGTCGATATACATTTTATTGCACAGTAATGATATGGTAATCAAAAACCCATAAGAGATTTTAATGGGAATATTTCAAAGTTACAAATTTTCAAGGAGACTTATAACTCAAAACTACAACATTATAAAGATAGTCAATATACTTGAGTAGGTAGCCGTTAACGTATAAACCATGACCCAGTGTGGCGATATGATAAATGGAACTTGTTATTATGACACTGAGCCTAAACAATCAACAAATGAAGTATGTCCTGTTGACAGAGACCTGCAAAGGTAAACAATTGAGTGTCCAAATACAGTTATATAACATACTTACAAACCAATCCTACGTAAACGGTACTCCAGAACGTTGGACACCACATCTCGGATAGGTGTGCGCCGGAAGCGCAGTTTGAGGCTATCATAGGGCAGCATTGCCTTCACATGTCTGACCTGTATGCGAGGGAAGCGCGAGGACAGAGGCGTGGTGAGCCTGTCCGGGTGGGTGTTGAGGGGTTTGTAAGGCCGCACCAACTCCCCCGTCATCCTCTCTTCCATTACCTACTGCCACACATGCCCAATCTAACTCAGATCATTAACCCAAATTTGCAACAGACAGTATATTGATTTCCAAAAACCTTTGTGTGAGAAGTCAACTGCATTGAAACATTAAGAATACACATCTCGCGGATATTAATTCAGACCTTCTCCAGGTGACAAATTGGCTGTTGATCTACCACAAAGGCGAGTAAACATGTATGGGCTGATGGGTGTGAGCAGAATGTTTCAATAAAGACACTTAAATCAACACTTAATCCATGAATAATTAAGGTCCTGCTGCTGCTGTTTACCTATGTAAGCTAATTTCATTTCAGTATTCAACACTAATCAATGTTGGCTTTACATACAATGGAATAAGTCCAAATACCTTGGTCTCCCAATCACCGGGCTATATACCCATGGTCAAGTGTCAGAAATTACAGATTCAAGGCCCACCATTCAGCACCACTTCCCCCATATTAGGAGTGTATTGATAGGAATCTACAGCAGCAGTCAAAGAGTCAGTTTCACTGTTTAGGATCACCGTATGGGGTCTGACAAAAACTGAACAATCACCGGCATTGCTACAACCTGCTTAGCCTCCACAACAGATTGCTTTTAATCCATTTCTTGGTTTGTTTGATAACCCGTAGTTTACTTAGGCATATCAATGTTATCTAGAAATACGAACCACATTAACAACCGCAGTATTTAATTATGTAAATGGGGAGCTAAGATCACGTCCCGATACAATCTATATTGAGGTGTTAGTCGTGGCTCGTGTTTGGTAGCTACAGTGAACACTTGCCTCCATTGTCAGAAGAGGCAAACATGCACTCCTCCGAAATCAAAGTCCGGAAATCTTCTGTTTCTTAAAATTACAATCTGCCTTCTTCCATTCTCTCCATCAGTGTTGGCACTGTGGCCTGGAGCCATACAGGACTGGTTCACTGGTCTTGGCTCCCTCAGTTACCAATGATTTATACATCACTTTGATTTGGAGCTTGGCAACTTGTGGTTAACCTGTTGAACACATGCATCCCACACCCGGTGAGGCCTGGAATCTGTTACGTCAGCCTTACACAAATCTAATACAAAAATCCTGCTTTCTTTATAAACTACATCCATCACCATATGTGCTTGTCACAAAAAGTCCAGCTGTCAACAGCATGATAATCAGCCCAATAAACTTGTAAACTTTACACAGGTACAGGATTGTGGTACAACAAGGCAAGGATTAGCTGGAGATTGGCGTAAACGCCACATGTATATCCCCACCAAAATGGAATATAGCATGGTATAAATGTTGTCACGTAAAATTGGTGACCCAACAATGGACAACAGGTCAATATTGCCATGCCAGGTGCTTGACAGTCTACATGTCCAGGTCCAGTAAGAAAACAGTCAATCTCCACACAAAACACCCTTATTAAAGTACTTCTCACCAGCATGAGCTCTAAGATACAAGGGTCTGGCTTTAATTCATGGTTTGGTAATTGCTTAGAAGATATTAACTTACATGTATTGTCCACCTGGCTGACGTGAATATGACCCCTGTCTGTGTGTAGTACGGCTCGTGTGGACTACTTGGGACATCAGCACTGCATGCTCATTCATTGCCAAAACACAACATTACTGGCCCACACAGGCAAAAATAACCAGAATCGTAACTTTTGGCAACTTGATGTTAGTGTCCTGCACCTGTTTTATTTATTACCTTTACTGGGTACAAAAGTTCTAGAGTTTGGGCTTGCTTGCCCAAGGATCTACTTTATATGTCAGTAACAAGCTTTTAGTACCACAGTAAAAGCCATTAGAGGTTCTCAGTTATTTTTTATCAAAGGAAAATATCTGGCCTTCCAAGCTCAATGATTTACATACGAGAATTATAACATGCAAATAGAACATTTTGTGCCACATACATGTTTGTACTAACTTCCAATCATACGAGACCTTTCCCATTCTCACTTGAAATGATTATATTATACTACCTTCATTTACAGGAGAGTGCCTTATTTAGTAGAATGTTGAAACCTGTATTCCCCAATTTCACCTTAAAGATACTGTGATCTAATTAACAATATCCACAATATGTGTTACATCACAAGAAACCAGTATGGACGTTAAGTACATCACAGGAAACCAGTATGGACGTTAAGTACATCACAGGAAACCAGTATGGACATTAAGTACATCACAGGAAACCAGTATGGACATTAAGTACATCACAGGAAACCAGTATGGACATCAGTAAATATTTAAGACAGCAGATAGGAATTGGTTCCATAAAGACATCATGCTTGGAAGGCAAGTAGTTTTTGCATAGGTTATTCCAACAAGAGTAATCTTACACATTTTAAGTGTGTTTAAGTTGAGGGATATCAAAATATGGTACAATGTACGTCCATGGAAGTAAATTTCATTTACCTCTGTGGAATATCAAATGAGAAAATATTCTCAATAAAGGCTTTGTCCTACACCAAATAGGAAAACCCTATGTAAAACAGCAAAAAAGGAATACAAAAATGTATTAAAAAGCTTTTATGCAAGATATTATTCCAGTCAATAGCAAGTTTGCTGTCCAATTATTTCAATTTCATTTTAGAAATATTGGTTATCAAAAATATTCAAACATTTGTAAGATCGAAATTATTTTTCTTGTTAGAGAGGCAATTCACAATGAATGCATTTAACCAAATAATAAACAAAACAAAACATAAATGAGACAGAGAAAAAAAAAGTAAGAAAGATTCACTTACACTGCAATATGCAATCTTGTGCACGGTTTTGACTGACAGTTATGCCCCTTGAAAGGCAATACACACTCATATGGTATAGGGTCCCAGCTAATCATACCACTTCAGTCTGTCAGGCCTCGCAGGCATAGATACACCGTTAAACTTATATCAATAAGTACATATCATCCATTAAGTTTTTTCTACTGGCTTCAAATAGACCATTACTATGTTTTCATCAGCCATTGTTTCGTGTCTGTAAACTTATCAGTTTCCCCTTCCTCAATAAAGCACAATGTCAGATAAGGTTATCAGTGCTTTGTGCACACAATCAATCGACACCCAGCCAATTTTATAAAAGATAACAGGTTTCTATAAACTTTCCACTTCTCACCTACAAAACAAGCTATCGCATTAAATATGAATCTGTCATTCCACTCCGGGAGGCATTATTAGTTACAGTGGTGATTACTACCGACAGATCAATAACTACCTGTAGATCAGCTCTATCAAATACCTACTAAAAGACACTTAACACCAGTTTACATCGACTGGAGAGCATATTATGTATAACATTTTGAGATCAGTGAGTGTATGGTGCAGATTTTTATGAAGTTTATAATCATTCTCATACTAACCAACCTTACTTATCGATGAATTTATATTTCCAGAAGAATCATCGTAATATTAAGACGTACATATTCATGGAGACTTAATTGATTTTTGACACAAGCAAATATTGGTGTAGATTCCAGGTGTGTATGGATCTCCATGCCTCAGTGGCCTCAAGGCGGTGCCAGCTACAGTGTGATACATATACCTACACATATTGAAAGTTCCTGGATAACCAACAAGATCAAACGCCGAAAACTAGAGCTATGCCCACGTAGATGAGATTACAGATGTATATGTCCCATGATTTGATTGATCTGTACGGTATTGGAATAGTGGAGTAATTATATCTATACATCTATATACGTTGATCACTATCAGATTAATTGACCTTGACCATGGAAGAAGTTTGGTGGGCTTTTGTTCGGCTAAAATTAACTTGATTTGTAGACTTCGGAACAATAACGACCAGAACACCTGATCTGGAAGCACCTGTACCCCACATCCAAAAAAAACATGTGTTATTCCCACAGGTATTTCACCACTGCTTTTTGTCAGTGATTTGTCTGTTAAATGAACAGAACACCATTGAATATAGGTTCTACAATGGTATTGCCTATAAGAATTGCTGAGCCCAACTGATCTACAAAGTCCTTAGACACGTATATTCAGGGTCCCCATGGGGTCTGGTCACATGTATACAAGCTCATCAATAATTCAGGAAATATCATATTCATCATTGTTATGAAAGTCGACTATTCCCGATATAAATCACAATTCAAAATCTCAGATATCAATAATAAATCCAGCCCTGAATAGATGTCATGGATATTAAAGTGTCTAGTCCTTGTAAAGAGCAACAGATACCTGACTCCGACAACAAACATGGCATTGTTAGTTACGCTTACCATGCATGCAATGCCAAGCTGCCCATTGTCATACATCACACTACATCTTCTTTCAGTCTTTTTTTTTACAACATTTCCAATAAATTCCTGAAGTACATCTGACCTGTGGTATAATGTTACATGATGTATCAACTGAAATTGAACCAATACTAGCTCCGGCCTCATGCGATACTTTTGAATAAGTTACGACACTGCAATCGCAGGCAAGTTATGTATACATAAATGCACCCTGTCTGTAGTTAATCTCTAACCTTATCTGTGTTGAAGCATTATGATCTAATGCACTATGATTTAAATACATTTTTTTAACAGGATTAAATCTATTTCATTACCATTAACATGGTCTATAAAAAAATGTGGAACCTTCTGACGTTAAACAGATTAAAATTTTAATCTCGTGATCCTATTTGATGTTTGTGTTGTAAACTCTCCGGGTTACCTCAATACACATTGCTGTAAAACGAATTAGTTATTCATAATACAAGTTAAGTCCCAGTCAGACATTTCAATACTGCGGTTTACACAGCACAATTAAATCTGCATTGTGAACAGTTAACCTGTATAGAAATGTATGATTTGTTCTATAAATGGACAGTTTGATGCCTAAACATTATTTATTCCAATCATTCTACCATACATACAGTTACAGGAGAAACAACATTTCAAACCTCAGCTAAATTCCTAAAGTTTGAACAAACCTGATTTTAATCAATGATTGTTTGATTCTATCTTTACCAACATTAGAGTATGACCCTAAGACAGGGTACAAATCAATGATATCAAATATCACGAATACTGACTGGGCCGTAAATAGTCCTAGCCAGCACGATACATACAATGTATACCACAAGATAACACCTCCGACCAGTACGCCTCCGTCACATCCGTGACCTATGGATGTGACCTTTACTATGTCACCAGCACTGTTTAGTTGACTACGTAAGGTATTTAATCAACCTGAACTGAGAAATGTGTACAATACAGCCATTGTTATTGAGTACCACACATATTAATTATCAACAACAAAATAAAAAGCAATGTTTGTATGAGTAGCTGTAACATCACAGGAAAGGTACAGTCAGCAATGTCACACCTCACATTAATGAGTGTAGCATCTTTCATGTCCGCATCCCGCTCTATTAATCAACATCTCATCTTTCTTCATCAAAAACATTCTGTTCAATAATGTACAATATCACATCATGTGAAACAGAATAGCCTTCTTTATAAAGGTGTAATACGATGTAATGCAGACTCGAGTTGCCAACCACAGCAGACAATTGTGTCTGTGTGAGCAGTGGGTTTTACCAGACACCCTATATTGGTACAATTGTATCTTTTGGTGATACTCTGTTGACTTTGGCAGGCAAGATTGTAAAATGATCTCAACCCAATTGTCAAACTTTTACAATTAATTAATATTTGTTTGTTTAGTAAATACAGATTTCCAAAGAATTGGAATTGTATACAAAATGTATCATAACGTTTGATCCTCGGTACAAGGAGCTGCTCTGTGTTAGGTAATAATCTGTTTGGTAATACAACGTAGTCTCTGTGACAGTTCATTCTGCGACATGATGGTGCCATATTTACTAAGCTCATAAATAAATGAGCTGTCACACTTAATCTTGTAGTTTATCCCATGTTGCTTCAATAGACATATCACCAAAACAACCTCAAGGCACATTGCTTCCACATATACGTAGAATGTTGCTTCAACAGACATTTAACTTAACCCTTTCACCACTGTAGACCAAAATGGACTCATTCAGATCAATGCATTGTAGAGTCTACTAAAGTTACATAGGGGTGAAAGGGTTAACACACATCCTCCTATAATGATGTTTTAACACATATCTCATCAAACATACCCTGATTGGACATGCCTGAAGACATCTACCTATGGAAAGTCATAGGGATATCACAGATCTTGAAAAATTGAAATTGATACAAGCCTATTGGCATTTTACAAATCAAAAGGTGAAAGACAATAGCCAACATTGAATTGTTACAAATAAGTACAAGACAATGGATTTTTGGTGGGATTCAATGACATGTATACTAGTTTATTGATGGGCTAACTCAAAGAATACGGCACTGTCAAACACTTGGTATATATTTCAATGTACAGGCCTACCTCAGGCTATTCTGACCACTTAGGGTTCTATTTCGGGGTATTCAGAGGCCTCTTAGGGACCTACTTCAAGGCGTTGTGACCTTGTATCAACCAACCTTAGGGCACTGTTTCCCTGTAGAGATCTACATCAAGCAAATGTGACCCCATGAGACCTACGTCAATGAATTGTGCCCTTATAGGGACCTTCATCAGTGGATTAAGACCCCGTATCAGGAACTGTACATGTGACACTACAAGAACTATATCCAAAGCACGGGTCCCTGTAGGCCTTAGACCAAGACAATGTGACCTTGAGGGGTCTACATCAAGACCATTGGACCATTCATCAGGGAATTGTGACCATGATGAATTGCCATTGGGGCAACTTGTCCGTGGTTTGGTTTTATTTCGTGTAACGTTCTATTAACAGCCGAGGTCATTTAAAGACTTGAACCCGTGGAACACACATCAGGTCGTTGTGACCCTATATGAACCTACATTAGGGCAAAGTGTCCCTGTGGAACCTACCCTAAAGCATTGTGACCTTGTAAAGGTCTACTTCTGGGAATTACAACCCTATGGAAACCTACCTAAGGGTGAATTCCAAAGTCCCCTACATTGTCACAACTCCCTAATTTAGATCCCTGTTGAGTCATAAAAAGTCCTTATAATAGGTTACTATAAGGTCATTATGCCCTAAGGTTATTAGGTATCTGTATGGTTGCAATGCCAAGGTGTAGGTTTCACAAAAGTCGTAAAATTCCCTGAGGTAAAGAATCGAAGATTTCAGGGTATGTTGCCCTGATGTAAATCCCAACTGAGTCACATTGACCTAGTTTAGGTGCCATAGGGTTGCAATGCCCTGCTTTAGGTCTAAGAAGGTCACAATACCATTGAGTAGGACCCATAGAGTGGTCATAATGCCATGATGTAGGTGCCAGAGGGTCACAATGTAATGATTTAATGCACTTATATGTATGTCCCATATCACAACAACACCATGATGTGGTTCCAACTGGTTGACAATGCCCTAATGGCAGTCAGACAGGGTCACAATGTCCCACTTGAGCACAATGTAGATCCATCAGTTTGGTTATTGTTTGTGCTTTATGTCCTATTAACAGCTATGGTCATTTAAGGACATGCCAGTTTCTTGCCTTTATTGTTGGTGGAGGAAAACTGGAGCACATGAAGAAAAATTACTGACCTGCGATCAGTACATGGCAACTGCCCCACGAAGGCCCTGAACCCACAACCCAGAAGTGGAGAGCTAGTGATCGCTGATGGTCAGACACCTTAACAACTCGGCCCCACAGCCCCTAAATCCAACAGGGTCACATTATGCCCTGATGAAGATCACTACAAGGTCCCAATGCCATGGTATAGTGGTACCAGATATTGACATATTAGGAATATTGGCACTTTATGAAGATTCATTTACCAGGGTTGCATCATTGTACATTGTATGGAGATACTGAGGTCATTGGTACCCTGTATTGAAATACATGCACTACAAAGGGTTTGAGTATCCTGTATGGAGAAACTAACTTGTTTTTTATTATCTTGTACAGAAACTTGGTGTATCAAGTATATGCAGATTAGAATACAACATAAAGCTATCCTAGCTTTCCTGTTTGTAGACGATATTGTGATTGGACAATCAGCACCCTATATGAAGGTATTAGGGTATATTTTTATTCAACAGAGGTACTGTATACCTTATGAAGGTATTCTCTATAGAGACATTGGTATCCTGTAGAGAAACCATGACCTACCTTGGGGTGTTGGTGCTGGTACTCTGCATTGAAATGTTGGAGACATTGATGAGTCGTAGACGGACACAATCCTGTGGTGGGGGCCGTAAGTCCTTGTACACAGTCGAGTGTCTGGCCTTCATGCTGCTCTCAACTCCATCAAATTTCCTCACCAAATGAAGCAGTCTTAATTACTACAGGGGTCCCCCTCTCCATCAAATGTCTTCAGTAAACAAAAAAGTCTTAGTGTTTACAGATGTCTTCGCCTCCATCAAATAGTTGAAGTAGAAATCATGGATTTTTTTACATTCATAATGAACAACACACCTCTGAACACCGGTATCCGACTCCTGCTGTGTTGGTATAAGTTTCCTAGCTGTACCACTACACCCCAGTGTGAGTGCAGTTTTTGTGCCTACAGGTCCACCATTTCGCGTAATTGTTAAAACATATCTGGGCAGATCAATACCGACACAAAGCTGTGTAATTAAACATTTTCAATCAGGCTCCGACAGAGCCGTAAACTTTGATCACTTACAATAGCAGACGACAACTGGAACCTCACTAAATGGTACACACACCTACGCCTGGATATTGTATAAAGCTGTACGTCTTTTCCTGCTCACTTTTTACAGTTCCAGATAGTATTGAACAATTTTCTGTAAACTTTTCTGATTTCAATTATTACTACCGGTATTACATTCAGATCTCTATCGTATACACAAAACAGCACCGTGTTTCACCACAACCAATCAGCTGAGAACCTTTACGAATGTAAATATATATTTACCAGTAATACTGGAAACACTCCATTGAAATACAATGTGTAGACAGTATAGGTAAAATGTGATCACAGGTCTTTCTTTAAATGCTATGGGCAGTCAAGTGTATAGAGCTTTAATGCTGTAATCCAGGGACACACTATAGCTCCCCTTCCTAATGGCGAGTACACCATAGGCAAAACCAGGGGATCAGGGCTTTCAAAAGAAATCATTAATTCTTTTGTAGACTCAATGTTAAACCCTCATATTGATCTCTTCCATACAGAATTAGTTGACAGAAGAGGTTCAAAAATAGGGTGTCGCATTATCGGGGACAATGTACAGAGCATTGTTGTCCCCTCCTTAGTGTATTGAACTGGCAGAGGAGGCTGGTCACTATATTGTTGAGGAGAACAAGAGATGTTTGTCCACCAATACACATGAGTACACTTAGGAACACAGTATAAACACATCCGCCACTGATACGTGCCAACCAAGCGGCCATCAGGTACAACACAGGTACAATGGATAGACACCTGTTGGGACAGTCAATCAGCTTATCACCTGGCCATGACAATCTACACAGCTTTGTATAATCTGGCCGTTTTAGTTCCGACACTGAACATAACATTTCCATTCATAGTTACATCATGACAAACAGATTTCACCTGTTCTATCATAGTACAGTATTAGAAATAGCTTTGCTGCTCATTAGTAGCCAGGAAACTCGAGCAAGAAGAAAGCTATCAGAAATTGACAAGTATTACACCTAGGAAGGCACACCATGTCAAACAGTTGTCTGTTACGATAAATACTGTGGAACAAGTCGCTAAGTAGGTCGGGTAGGATTAGGTTCAACTCTATCCTGTGATAGCTCAATTGTGATGACATTTGTACTTAGATTACAAAAGAGTTCGCAATATGATATTGACACAGAAAACTGTGGGAAAATACAAGACATTCATAAAGCATGTCCTTCCATAGTCATGATGGACATGTAACTTGGCACTGGTATTTAGTACACAATGCAGACTGGATCTTCCCAAGACGCCCACAATAGGACGACTAGCATGCATGAGAAGCCCTGACAAGCTATTTGACCTTACAGCAAGGTCCCTCACCTTGAGCCCCCCATAGACCAAGCAGCTCTTGTAGGTTCTTTAGCACCATACACCCAGCAAAGACAAAGGGAGATAATTGAACACTTAACACATAAACTAATACACACTTACACTAAGGTGTTCAGAATATAGATATTTAGGTATTGGAATATAAAATTTGTAATGCATGCATATCTCCTACATGTAGGTGTATGAACTTTGCAGTAAAGCAACATTTGTTACATCAACCTAACTCAATTTCCCATATGGAACTTCAATACAGACACAAAATGTACATTACAGATGTGTAAAATGTCCCATTATTGTGCCGTAAGTTGTTCATCAAGCCTTCAAGACAACAAACATGTTTTTTGTGGAATTAAAACCATGTCAGCTGATCTTACATCAAGATATTCTCAACAGCAGTTTCTCTGAACATTAATCATGTATTCAAAGCTGCTTTTTTCCAAAATAGTCCCCTTGACCCAAAGATGCTTCATGCAATATGTAGGCAATTGTGGCAACCTATGTTTAAAGAGCAATCTTTTCAAGATTAACATCTATTTTCCCTCAGGAAAGGAGTATAATATGAACTATTGAATATCCTTGGTGTAGGGATGCTTCAAACCCTATTTAGCCAAAACCCTTTTAACGTAGTTTTTCTTGACAGATGTCGTGCCATGGCAAACTGGTTTAGCTTTTTGCCAGATGAGGTAATAAATCTAGCATATTTCAAATTCTCTGCAATGAAATCCAATCTAAATATGATCCACCATAAAATCAGAAATAATCACATTTTCCACAAGATGTCTTTTAAAGATCAATTGCACAACATAATATAACAAGAAATTTTAAAACAATTCAAGAGCACAGTAAGTACCACCAGCCAATATTTGAGACACCCTCTGAATATTCTGCTTTTCCCTCTAGCTCAATCAGTACAGTACTGGATTAGTAACATGTAAACCTGTGTTAGACCCCTAACAAAGACACTTGGACAAGTAAATTTCACTACACTGTTGCCCACATAGGGACCTGGGTACTGTATATGATAATCTCCTTAGGCTTGTTCTCACAAGCATTGTTGTACCCCAGAGACTCCAGGACAAGACCTTGCCACATTGCCTGGGTAGTATGTCACGGTGGAAAAAGGGACCTCAGCTAAACTAGTACAAATTCTTAATCGTTCGTATTAGATAGAAAATAAAAGTAACTTATAACAATAACAGTATAAGAATGTTTCAAAGCTAAAGTCATGACAGAAGATAGAAAACAAACAACAAAAGAGATTACAACAGTTTTTTGCTTTATAATGCCTTAATGGTCCCTAAGACCCTAGTTACCCATCAAAGGTCTATTTCGAGGTACCAATATTTGAGCTAGAGATTACCTAAATTTCAATTCTACATTTTTGAGATCAAAGTTATTTTGTTTCCGGACATTCTAATAGGATTATATATGCCCCCCTCCATTATGATCGATACACACTTTGTATGTAACCATACACATTATTCATTCACTATAAGTGTGTTTTGACAAAATGTCAGAGTATGGTGTCAGTAAGCAATAAATCTATAACATACATAATCATTGATAGAATGCACAGCACTTCTGGGGCAGGCCACGTACAACACTTATTCCAGATCAATTCAGCTCAAGGGAGACAACTCTTAAAGGATTAGAGAAGGTTTAAACTGACAGCTGGAGCATTTAACACTTACCAGGTAACATAGGAAATCTACATTTTACAATACTTGACTCCTCATTTTAACATACTGAGAGTAAAATTGTGATAACAAAAATTGTCATAATACTATTCAAGTTTTTGTAGAAAAATATATTTCTATCCATGGAAGTAAAGGTACCTTATGCATGATGGACATATAGATTCCCACACAATTTTTAATCAGCTTGGACACCAGTTATACCCTGAAATGTGGTGATCAGCTGTGGGGGACATATTGATAAGACTAATCCCTCAGGAACACCCCTCCATTGATTTACACCAAAGCTATATATCCAGCACTTTCTTTCAGAGATCTGGGTTTTAATAAAAGTGGTCAGGATCTTTACTGACACTTCACCTGTCAACCTGTAGTCACAAAATGGAAACATCAGATACATGTAGTGAGGGTGGCCTGGCCATTGTAATTATAAACCATTTACTATATAGTAAAGGCATGAGGGGCCTGTGTAGTCATGACCTATGTATATCTGATACAAAATTGATATATATTATAAACTCATCATGTAAAATTTATCAAACAACTTTTTTTTTTTGAAAATCTGAACATGATCAATGCAAAATAAAACATATATGTGATGAAAAGCCATTATAGCTGTGGAGGTGTCAATACACTAATATAGGTCTAGTAAAGATGTAAAATGTACATCATTAAACGTTTTCTTCATACGGAAACTGACTTGTACATTGTACAATCTGTATGACACTGGGCGACTGAAAACTGGTAGCCCATACTTCAGACTAGTGGCCGACCACAAGCAGATATCAAAGAATCCAAAGTTCTCGGTAACAGTCTACTGCATCCTCATCATGTTTATACTAACAGCGTAGGAATCAGTTTCTTTCCATAAAGCTCCAAGACTTCAGACTTCTTTTATCACCTCAACATTTCCTCCAACATTGTAGTAAGTACATTAACATTGATTTGACAACCATTATCAAGACATTAACAAGTAATTCCAATCTCCTGCGGAAGTCTAATCATCACCGTTACCTTACTGAATAAAGCAGTGAATTGTGCAGAAGTAACACATATTTACAGTATCATCACAGTGAAGAGCTAACAAGGTGAGTTAACTACAGCTTACCATTTAAATGCATAGATGATAGGCCTAATCTGGCTGACCATTCTCTGGTGTAACAACCCCCTAAGAATGGCAGCTTGGCGTTGCCATTGCTTTTCTGTGTTGTACCTGTGTGAATTATTGATTGGCATGTTAGAGGATGATTAATTTGATGGCACGATTTCCCAAACAAAATCCATCAGAATGTATATGCTAACCTATATGGGAACCATTATCTTCAGTGGCCACTATTAACTCATTCACCCCTGGAAACATATTTAAACTCTTCCAATTCAAAGGTATGAATAGTCAATTATGAAATTTCAGGGGTGAATGAGTTAATGGCCAGTCAATAACCAGATCAATTCATGTAACATCAGAGACAGCAGTCAGACTGATGTAGTTAGCCAGTGTCCTGGGGTGCTTCTAGCCACCTCTTGAAGGACATCCATCATGGCTTAGGGTTCTTCAGTATTTTATTGTGCCAGTTTTTGGAGATTTTAGTCATATTTCTGACATATCCATCATGAACAGTATCCTGCTGTATTTCATTTTGGCCTTATCAGGGACCTCCAGCCACCTCTCTGATGTCAGCCAACTTTTATTCACAATTCCAGTAATTTAGCAGCCTCAGTGGTTGTGGATGTTGCATAATAATTATGATTTATTTCCTGTATCTACACAGCCGCTGGTGGCGAGGATACCTATTGATTACCAGGTGTAATTATACTGGAAAGTCAGGTGCTGCTTCCAACATTACACACCTCACTGGATTCCCAATACATAGCCTCAAAAAAACCAAAGAATACCTTCAAACCGTAACACAGAAGTTACAGGCTTTGTAATAAAACAACATCAAGTCTACGTTCTACATGTGGGGGATGTAAAGTGCTATTGATTTCACCAGGAGAGTGGGTTTACATTTGTAAGCCAGCCTTTTAATCAGGATACATGCTTTGACACTAGAGTGAGACAGGAAAGGCAACTTTCATCTCCTCATTAGTCCAATAGAAATGCACTGGTGTCTGATTAAAGTGTTCCATTCCATCAAAACCAGATCAAACACATGGCACCTTGGGTAATCTGCTGAAAAAGTAGTCCATTACCATCAGTGTTGTGTAAATCGTAGCCTGTGGGTGGGGTGGACGGAGACACTCGACCTGATTACTATATTAGTCATGTCATTCATCACTGTTGATCGATGTATCAGTTAACCCTGATTTCACTACAGTCAATACATAATCAGGTACCATGTTAAAATGATTAGGTTCAGTTCATCCGTTTCTGTTCAAATACTAGAAACCATAATAAATTCTTTTCTAAAATATATATATCAAATATAATAGTATAATTTGGCTTAGTAGGAAAATATTGCTAATAAAAGCAATAAATTCACTGGGCATCAACAAGGCTGGGAAAACAGCTGAGTTTACTGGGGCACTTTTAAACGGAAAGAAAGAAATCTGTTTTCAGAAATTCTGCCTGAAGTGAGGAAACAGGGAAGTGATGGTTTGATGATTGAGCCATAACAGTTTACTAGTGCTCTGTGAAAAAGATCACAACACATGCAATATGTATGCTACCATATAACACCTTTTCCAAATTCACAAACCTTTCACCATGATCAGTTATTTCCCCTGGAAATAAAAATGTAAGGAAACCTTTCTTCGCGACAAAAACGAGCGGAATTTAAAATACAAAGTGGCCTCTCATGCAATGTTCTACTATGCATGCGTGTAGTGTATGTGTGTGTATTTTGGGAGGCTGCGATATGTTCGTGTTTGTCTCCTTGTGAACCAATGACCTTAACAGAATGAAACTCATGGAAACTAACTTGATGGGTGAGGCCATGACAGAACCCTGCCTTTCCTGACATCAAGTAGGACTAAATCATTTGGTTGAATATGACAGTGTGTTAATTTTGTCAGGATTATAGACAAGAAACGAGTAATTTTAAGAGTCATAAGATTATTTCAGATCATTACATGGTGTCATTAAGCTCTGATGTCAGCACAAAGTCAGGTTTCGCTGTAAAAGCAATGACTGCTTTGCATGACACATGTATGGACGGTATATTGTCCTATCAGTAAATAGCACGCCAGAATATTGACAAGGAGGCTCTCAGAATATCACAGATTCTATATATGTTCCCAATCCCACTGAAATGGTAGATTACCATAGTCCCCATCCATTAGCAATTAATCAGAAGTAATGAATAAACTCAGTCGTAGTGCCAGCATTATCTCAAAAATTGGCTGTCAAAATGTACGCAATTAATCATAACTCAAGCACACAGCTACATTTGTAATTATGAAATATTGAAATAAACTGGTACAAATCATAATTGAAATTATCATGCTTTACAAGTGAGTATACCAAAGTTTACCTCATGCTAAGTTTAAAAGTCTAAAATGTATATAGGATACATGTCCTTTTTATCGTCGCTTGCCATTACACTCCATTGTGTATACTGTATTCATAAAACAGAGGTCCTCTACGGTTTTATACAAAATCAACCATTGCTGCATTCACAAAGTCAGTATCAGTTTTAGACGAAATTCTGGCAAAGAAGTAGTGGATACAGGAATTCTACAGCCTTTGGTGGACTCTCCATACCCTTAATACCTATATATGACAGTATTTAATTATATGGGTGTTCATTTAAGACTTTAAGTGTATATGAGTGTGTCTTGTTGATCTATGTACTAAATTTATGCTTCTTGTCAATCTATACCAGATAGGAGAAGCCTGTTGTCTCATCCAATTGTGCAATTTTTTGTCCAATAAAATTTGTTGAAATCAAATTTAAGACTTCTTGGTGAAAGTATATAATGGTTAAGTTTAATGATAATTGTAGAGATGTTCTGTGGAAGAAGTTCCAAAGAATCATGCAAAAAAAAACAAGTATTTACAAGCTCCACATATTTCAAATTTACTTGGCTGTGTGTGTTCATTTATAACCTGGTCAGATATACAATATTCTACAGCAGGTAATCAGTTCACATCTAATATTACTGTCACACAATCAACCCAAACGAGAGTTTAAATACCTCGCTGCTTAATTACGTTTGACATTTCAGAATGTCAATGTTTACCTTAGAGAAAGTCTACCACTCTGTACCAAACTGCATGAAATTAAAAAAAATTGAAAACATGTGGAACCATTGTTAAAAACTTTCCTTTTCAGTATGAACTGTACAAAGGGGAACTTCATGACGGGAGGCCATAATTTGATCTACACAAACTTTGATCCAAGGTCCCAAGTGACAACATTATAACAAGTCAGAAGTCACCTGTACAGTAACCAGGTGTACAGGTAGCTTGGATTTCTACAAACTCATTCCAAATCATAGAAGAAATAATTATTTCTGGAGTAATTTACAAGTTATAAGATAAATTTCCATATTCTGATGAAAGAAAGAATCTCTGTATTAGGTATTATGAAAGAAAAGGCAGACTAAATATTGCATCTGAATTGCTACCGGGTTCTTGCATGAATGCACAATAGTCTACAGTGCACCAACTGAAATCTATACAAGTTCAGGAAGCAATGATAAGAGAAAACAGCATGCCCTGTGTCCCCCCTGTAAACCTGCAGGTGCTACAAGTAGGCCAGCATATACCAAAGGACAAACATCAAAAGATTGCTGATCAACCTTCAAACCTTCTCTGTGCATTGGATTTAATTGGCTAGCTTAACAAAAACGATTCTTTAAACAAACAATAAAGGTCCGGAATCACAAATTGTTGAATATTTAAAGGCAGCATAGATTATATTTCTAAAGATGAAATCGCAGACCTATCCCACAACTTAACGATAGGTTTCCAATGTTTGACCAAGAATGGCAAACAACTCCAATGCACACAACGTGACAGTTTAAATATACTTACACATAATCATTTTTTAAGAGCTTTACCAATATTTTAAAACAACTGGTTTTATCTTAATAAATTGTTTTATCTTAATCAATTTAAAAGTTTTGCAAGTACTGGATGTAACGTTTCTATGTCTGCTAACATTTGATTTTGGTGTTGGTCTTTAGTCAGGTCAATGATGGTCATCAGTCAGGTCAAAGTTAGATGGACAATTAGAGACCAGTATAGATTTATCTGACAGGTCAGTCTATCAGTTGGACACTAAGAGACGTCTGTTGGTCATCAGTCAGGTCAAAGTCAGTTGGACAATTGGACAGTACTGTTGGTCATCAGTAAGGTCAAAATAAGTTGGACACTGGTGGACTACTGTTGGTCATCAGTCAGGTCAAAATAAGTTGGACACTGGTGGACTACTGTTGGTCATCAGTAAGGTCAAAGTCAGTTGGACAATGGGAGACTACTGTTGGTCATCAGTAAGGTCAAAGTCAGTTGGACAATGGGAGACTACTGTTGGTCATCAGTAAGGTCAAAG